>OX346246.1:0-285000 GCA_947049315.1 Epistrophella euchroma
CCTATCTTTTGAGATATCGACCGGGGTCCTAGAGTCACCCGTTTACCCTCCAGAGGCTATTTTCCGATATTAACCAATTCCATATAGTCACACAAACATACATGGTCACCCTTTGACTTAAAAAAAATCATACTTCCAGTAAAAGTGGCAACCCTGAAATATTTTTTTGAAAGGTAGCCCTGTTCAAGACCTATCTTTTGAGATATCGACCGGGGTCCTAGAGTCACCCGTTTACCCTCCAGAGGCTATTTTCCGATATTAACCAATTCCATATAGTCACACAAACATACATGGTCACCCTTTGACTTTAAAAAAATCATACTTCCAGTAAAGTGGCAACCCTGAAATATTTTTTAAAGGTAGCCCTGTTCAAGACCTATCTTTTGAGATATCGACCGGGGTCCTAGAGTCACCCGTTTACCCTCCAGAGGCTATTTTCCGATATTAACCAATTCCATATAGTCACACAAACATACATGGTCACCCTTTGACTTAAAAAAAATCATACTTCCAGTAAAGTGGCAACCCTGAAATATTTTTTGAAAGGTAGCCCTGTTCAAGACCTATCTTTTGAGATATCGACCGGGGTCCTAGAGTCACCCGTTTACCCTCCAGAGGCTATTTTCCGATATTAACCAATTCCATATAGTCACACAAACATACATGGTCACCCTTTGACTTTAAAAAAATCATACTTCCAGTAAAGTGGCAACCCTGAAATATTTTTTGAAAGGTAGCCCTGTTCAAGACCTATCTTTTGAGATATCGACCGGGGTCCTAGAGTCACCCGTTTACCCTCCAGAGGCTATTTTCCGATATTAACCAATTCCATATAGTCACACAAACATACATGGTCACCCTTTGACTTAAAAAAAATCATACTTCCAGTAAAGTGGCAACCCTGAAATATTTTTTGAAAGGTAGCCCTGTTCAAGACCTATCTTTTGAGATATCGACCGGGGTCCTAGAGTCACCCGTTTACCCTCCAGAGGCTATTTTCCGATATTAACCAATTCCATATAGTCACACAAACATACATGGTCACCCTTTGACTTTAAAAAAATCATACTTCCAGTAAAGTGGCAACCCTGAAATATTTTTTTAAAGGTAGCCCTGTTCAAGACCTATCTTTTGAGATATCGACCGGGGTCCTAGAGTCACCCGTTTACCCTCCAGAGGCTATTTTCCGATATTAACCAATTCCATATAGTCACACAAACATACATGGTCACCCTTTGACTTAAAAAAAATCATACTTCCAGTAAAGTGGCAACCCTGAAATATTTTTTGAAAGGTAGCCCTGTTCAAGACCTATCTTTTGAGATATCGACCGGGGTCCTAGAGTCACCCGTTTACCCTCCAGAGGCTATTTTCCGATATTAACCAATTCCATATAGTCACACAAACATACATGGTCACCCTTTGACTTTAAAAAAATCATACTTCCAGTAAAGTGGCAACCCTGAAATATTTTTTGAAAGGTAGCCCTGTTCAAGACCTATCTTTTGAGATATCGACCGGGGTCCTAGAGTCACCCGTTTACCCTCCAGAGGCTATTTTCCGATATTAACCAATTCCATATAGTCACACAAACATACATGGTCACCCTTTGACTTTAAAAAAATCATACTTCCAGTAAAGTGGCAACCCTGAAATATTTTTTTAAAGGTAGCCCTGTTCAAGACCTATCTTTTGAGATATCGACCGGGGTCCTAGAGTCACCCGTTTACCCTCCAGAGGCTATTTTCCGATATTAACCAATTCCATATAGTCACACAAACATACATGGTCACCCTTTGACTTAAAAAAATCATACTTCCAGTAAAGTGGCAACCCTGAAATATTTTTTGAAAGGTAGCCCTGTTCAAGACCTATCTTTTGAGATATCGACCGGGGTCCTAGAGTCACCCGTTTACCCTCCAGAGGCTATTTTCCGATATTAACCAATTCCATATAGTCACACAAACATACATGGTCACCCTTTGACTTTAAAAAAATCATACTTCCAGTAAAGTGGCAACCCTGAAATATTTTTTTAAAGGTAGCCCTGTTCAAGACCTATCTTTTGAGATATCGACCGGGGTCCTAGAGTCACCCGTTTACCCTCCAGAGGCTATTTTCCGATATTAACCAATTCCATATAGTCACACAAACATACATGGTCACCCTTTGACTTAAAAAAAATCATACTTCCAGTAAAGTGGCAACCCTGAAATATTTTTTGAAAGGTAGCCCTGTTCAAGACCTATCTTTTGAGATATCGACCGGGGTCCTAGAGTCACCCGTTTACCCTCCAGAGGCTATTTTCCGATATTAACCAATTCCATATAGTCACACAAACATACATGGTCACCCTTTGACTTTAAAAAAATCATACTTCCAGTAAAGTGGCAACCCTGAAATATTTTTTTAAAGGTAGCCCTGTTCAAGACCTATCTTTTGAGATATCGACCGGGGTCCTAGAGTCACCCGTTTACCCTCCAGAGGCTATTTTCCGATATTAACCAATTCCATATAGTCACACAAACATACATGGTCACCCTTTGACTTAAAAAAAATCATACTTCCAGTAAAGTGGCAACCCTGAAATATTTTTTGAAAGGTAGCCCTGTTCAAGACCTATCTTTTGAGATATCGACCGGGGTCCTAGAGTCACCCGTTTACCCTCCAGAGGCTATTTTCCGATATTAACCAATTCCATATAGTCACACAAACATACATGGTCACCCTTTGACTTTAAAAAAATCATACTTCCAGTAAAGTGGCAACCCTGAAATATTTTTTTAAAGGTAGCCCTGTTCAAGACCTATCTTTTGAGATATCGACCGGGGTCCTAGAGTCACCCGTTTACCCTCCAGAGGCTATTTTCCGATATTAACCAATTCCATATAGTCACACAAACATACATGGTCACCCTTTGACTTAAAAAAAATCATACTTCCAGTAAAGTGGCAACCCTGAAATATTTTTTGAAAGGTAGCCCTGTTCAAGACCTATCTTTTGAGATATCGACCGGGGTCCTAGAGTCACCCGTTTACCCTCCAGAGGCTATTTTCCGATATTAACCAATTCCATATAGTCACACAAACATACATGGTCACCCTTTGACTTTAAAAAAATCATACTTCCAGTAAAGTGGCAACCCTGAAATATTTTTTTAAAGGTAGCCCTGTTCAAGACCTATCTTTTGAGATATCGACCGGGGTCCTAGAGTCACCCGTTTACCCTCCAGAGGCTATTTTCCGATATTAACCAATTCCATATAGTCACACAAACATACATGGTCACCCTTTGACTTAAAAAAAATCATACTTCCAGTAAAGTGGCAACCCTGAAATATTTTTTGAAAGGTAGCCCTGTTCAAGACCTATCTTTTGAGATATCGACCGGGGTCCTAGAGTCACCCGTTTACCCTCCAGAGGCTATTTTCCGATATTAACCAATTCCATATAGTCACACAAACATACATGGTCACCCTTTGACTTTAAAAAAATCATACTTCCAGTAAAGTGGCAACCCTGAAATATTTTTTTAAAGGTAGCCCTGTTCAAGACCTATCTTTTGAGATATCGACCGGGGTCCTAGAGTCACCCGTTTACCCTCCAGAGGCTATTTTCCGATATTAACCAATTCCATATAGTCACACAAACATACATGGTCACCCTTTGACTTAAAAAAAATCATACTTCCAGTAAAGTGGCAACCCTGAAATATTTTTTGAAAGGTAGCCCTGTTCAAGACCTATCTTTTGAGATATCGACCGGGGTCCTAGAGTCACCCGTTTACCCTCCAGAGGCTATTTTCCGATATTAACCAATTCCATATAGTCACACAAACATACATGGTCACCCTTTGACTTTAAAAAAATCATACTTCCAGTAAAGTGGCAACCCTGAAATATTTTTTTAAAGGTAGCCCTGTTCAAGACCTATCTTTTGAGATATCGACCGGGGTCCTAGAGTCACCCGTTTACCCTCCAGAGGCTATTTTCCGATATTAACCAATTCCATATAGTCACACAAACATACATGGTCACCCTTTGACTTAAAAAAAATCATACTTCCAGTAAAGTGGCAACCCTGAAATATTTTTTGAAAGGTAGCCCTGTTCAAGACCTATCTTTTGAGATATCGACCGGGGTCCTAGAGTCACCCGTTTACCCTCCAGAGGCTATTTTCCGATATTAACCAATTCCATATAGTCACACAAACATACATGGTCACCCTTTGACTTTAAAAAAATCATACTTCCAGTAAAGTGGCAACCCTGAAATATTTTTTTAAAGGTAGCCCTGTTCAAGACCTATCTTTTGAGATATCGACCGGGGTCCTAGAGTCACCCGTTTACCCTCCAGAGGCTATTTTCCGATATTAACCAATTCCATATAGTCACACAAACATACATGGTCACCCTTTGACTTAAAAAAAATCATACTTCCAGTAAAGTGGCAACCCTGAAATATTTTTTGAAAGGTAGCCCTGTTCAAGACCTATCTTTTGAGATATCGACCGGGGTCCTAGAGTCACCCGTTTACCCTCCAGAGGCTATTTTCCGATATTAACCAATTCCATATAGTCACACAAACATACATGGTCACCCTTTGACTTTAAAAAAATCATACTTCCAGTAAAGTGGCAACCCTGAAATATTTTTTTAAAGGTAGCCCTGTTCAAGACCTATCTTTTGAGATATCGACCGGGGTCCTAGAGTCACCCGTTTACCCTCCAGAGGCTATTTTCCGATATTAACCAATTCCATATAGTCACACAAACATACATGGTCACCCTTTGACTTAAAAAAAATCATACTTCCAGTAAAGTGGCAACCCTGAAATATTTTTTGAAAGGTAGCCCTGTTCAAGACCTATCTTTTGAGATATCGACCGGGGTCCTAGAGTCACCCGTTTACCCTCCAGAGGCTATTTTCCGATATTAACCAATTCCATATAGTCACACAAACATACATGGTCACCCTTTGACTTTAAAAAAATCATACTTCCAGTAAAGTGGCAACCCTGAAATATTTTTTTAAAGGTAGCCCTGTTCAAGACCTATCTTTTGAGATATCGACCGGGGTCCTAGAGTCACCCGTTTACCCTCCAGAGGCTATTTTCCGATATTAACCAATTCCATATAGTCACACAAACATACATGGTCACCCTTTGACTTAAAAAAAATCATACTTCCAGTAAAGTGGCAACCCTGAAATATTTTTTGAAAGGTAGCCCTGTTCAAGACCTATCTTTTGAGATATCGACCGGGGTCCTAGAGTCACCCGTTTACCCTCCAGAGGCTATTTTCCGATATTAACCAATTCCATATAGTCACACAAACATACATGGTCACCCTTTGACTTTAAAAAAATCATACTTCCAGTAAAGTGGCAACCCTGAAATATTTTTTTAAAGGTAGCCCTGTTCAAGACCTATCTTTTGAGATATCGACCGGGGTCCTAGAGTCACCCGTTTACCCTCCAGAGGCTATTTTCCGATATTAACCAATTCCATATAGTCACACAAACATACATGGTCACCCTTTGACTTAAAAAAAATCATACTTCCAGTAAAGTGGCAACCCTGAAATATTTTTTGAAAGGTAGCCCTGTTCAAGACCTATCTTTTGAGATATCGACCGGGGTCCTAGAGTCACCCGTTTACCCTCCAGAGGCTATTTTCCGATATTAACCAATTCCATATAGTCACACAAACATACATGGTCACCCTTTGACTTTAAAAAAATCATACTTCCAGTAAAGTGGCAACCCTGAAATATTTTTTTAAAGGTAGCCCTGTTCAAGACCTATCTTTTGAGATATCGACCGGGGTCCTAGAGTCACCCGTTTACCCTCCAGAGGCTATTTTCCGATATTAACCAATTCCATATAGTCACACAAACATACATGGTCACCCTTTGACTTAAAAAAATCATACTTCCAGTAAAGTGGCAACCCTGAAATATTTTTTGAAAGGTAGCCCTGTTCAAGACCTATCTTTTGAGATATCGACCGGGGTCCTAGAGTCACCCGTTTACCCTCCAGAGGCTATTTTCCGATATTAACCAATTCCATATAGTCACACAAACATACATGGTCACCCTTTGACTTTAAAAAAATCATACTTCCAGTAAAGTGGCAACCCTGAAATATTTTTTTAAAGGTAGCCCTGTTCAAGACCTATCTTTTGAGATATCGACCGGGGTCCTAGAGTCACCCGTTTACCCTCCAGAGGCTATTTTCCGATATTAACCAATTCCATATAGTCACACAAACATACATGGTCACCCTTTGACTTAAAAAAAATCATACTTCCAGTAAAGTGGCAACCCTGAAATATTTTTTGAAAGGTAGCCCTGTTCAAGACCTATCTTTTGAGATATCGACCGGGGTCCTAGAGTCACCCGTTTACCCTCCAGAGGCTATTTTCCGATATTAACCAATTCCATATAGTCACACAAACATACATGGTCACCCTTTGACTTTAAAAAAATCATACTTCCAGTAAAGTGGCAACCCTGAAATATTTTTTTAAAGGTAGCCCTGTTCAAGACCTATCTTTTGAGATATCGACCGGGGTCCTAGAGTCACCCGTTTACCCTCCAGAGGCTATTTTCCGATATTAACCAATTCCATATAGTCACACAAACATACATGGTCACCCTTTGACTTAAAAAAAATCATACTTCCAGTAAAGTGGCAACCCTGAAATATTTTTTGAAAGGTAGCCCTGTTCAAGACCTATCTTTTGAGATATCGACCGGGGTCCTAGAGTCACCCGTTTACCCTCCAGAGGCTATTTTCCGATATTAACCAATTCCATATAGTCACACAAACATACATGGTCACCCTTTGACTTTAAAAAAATCATACTTCCAGTAAAGTGGCAACCCTGAAATATTTTTTTAAAGGTAGCCCTGTTCAAGACCTATCTTTTGAGATATCGACCGGGGTCCTAGAGTCACCCGTTTACCCTCCAGAGGCTATTTTCCGATATTAACCAATTCCATATAGTCACACAAACATACATGGTCACCCTTTGACTTAAAAAAAATCATACTTCCAGTAAAGTGGCAACCCTGAAATATTTTTTGAAAGGTAGCCCTGTTCAAGACCTATCTTTTGAGATATCGACCGGGGTCCTAGAGTCACCCGTTTACCCTCCAGAGGCTATTTTCCGATATTAACCAATTCCATATAGTCACACAAACATACATGGTCACCCTTTGACTTTAAAAAAATCATACTTCCAGTAAAGTGGCAACCCTGAAATATTTTTTTAAAGGTAGCCCTGTTCAAGACCTATCTTTTGAGATATCGACCGGGGTCCTAGAGTCACCCGTTTACCCTCCAGAGGCTATTTTCCGATATTAACCAATTCCATATAGTCACACAAACATACATGGTCACCCTTTGACTTAAAAAAAATCATACTTCCAGTAAAGTGGCAACCCTGAAATATTTTTTGAAAGGTAGCCCTGTTCAAGACCTATCTTTTGAGATATCGACCGGGGTCCTAGAGTCACCCGTTTACCCTCCAGAGGCTATTTTCCGATATTAACCAATTCCATATAGTCACACAAACATACATGGTCACCCTTTGACTTTAAAAAAATCATACTTCCAGTAAAGTGGCAACCCTGAAATATTTTTTTAAAGGTAGCCCTGTTCAAGACCTATCTTTTGAGATATCGACCGGGGTCCTAGAGTCACCCGTTTACCCTCCAGAGGCTATTTTCCGATATTAACCAATTCCATATAGTCACACAAACATACATGGTCACCCTTTGACTTAAAAAAAATCATACTTCCAGTAAAGTGGCAACCCTGAAATATTTTTTGAAAGGTAGCCCTGTTCAAGACCTATCTTTTGAGATATCGACCGGGGTCCTAGAGTCACCCGTTTACCCTCCAGAGGCTATTTTCCGATATTAACCAATTCCATATAGTCACACAAACATACATGGTCACCCTTTGACTTTAAAAAAATCATACTTCCAGTAAAGTGGCAACCCTGAAATATTTTTTTAAAGGTAGCCCTGTTCAAGACCTATCTTTTGAGATATCGACCGGGGTCCTAGAGTCACCCGTTTACCCTCCAGAGGCTATTTTCCGATATTAACCAATTCCATATAGTCACACAAACATACATGGTCACCCTTTGACTTAAAAAAAATCATACTTCCAGTAAAGTGGCAACCCTGAAATATTTTTTGAAAGGTAGCCCTGTTCAAGACCTATCTTTTGAGATATCGACCGGGGTCCTAGAGTCACCCGTTTACCCTCCAGAGGCTATTTTCCGATATTAACCAATTCCATATAGTCACACAAACATACATGGTCACCCTTTGACTTTAAAAAAATCATACTTCCAGTAAAGTGGCAACCCTGAAATATTTTTTTAAAGGTAGCCCTGTTCAAGACCTATCTTTTGAGATATCGACCGGGGTCCTAGAGTCACCCGTTTACCCTCCAGAGGCTATTTTCCGATATTAACCAATTCCATATAGTCACACAAACATACATGGTCACCCTTTGACTTAAAAAAAATCATACTTCCAGTAAAGTGGCAACCCTGAAATATTTTTTGAAAGGTAGCCCTGTTCAAGACCTATCTTTTGAGATATCGACCGGGGTCCTAGAGTCACCCGTTTACCCTCCAGAGGCTATTTTCCGATATTAACCAATTCCATATAGTCACACAAACATACATGGTCACCCTTTGACTTTAAAAAAATCATACTTCCAGTAAAGTGGCAACCCTGAAATATTTTTTTAAAGGTAGCCCTGTTCAAGACCTATCTTTTGAGATATCGACCGGGGTCCTAGAGTCACCCGTTTACCCTCCAGAGGCTATTTTCCGATATTAACCAATTCCATATAGTCACACAAACATACATGGTCACCCTTTGACTTAAAAAAAATCATACTTCCAGTAAAGTGGCAACCCTGAAATATTTTTTGAAAGGTAGCCCTGTTCAAGACCTATCTTTTGAGATATCGACCGGGGTCCTAGAGTCACCCGTTTACCCTCCAGAGGCTATTTTCCGATATTAACCAATTCCATATAGTCACACAAACATACATGGTCACCCTTTGACTTTAAAAAAATCATACTTCCAGTAAAGTGGCAACCCTGAAATATTTTTTTAAAGGTAGCCCTGTTCAAGACCTATCTTTTGAGATATCGACCGGGGTCCTAGAGTCACCCGTTTACCCTCCAGAGGCTATTTTCCGATATTAACCAATTCCATATAGTCACACAAACATACATGGTCACCCTTTGACTTAAAAAAAATCATACTTCCAGTAAAGTGGCAACCCTGAAATATTTTTTGAAAGGTAGCCCTGTTCAAGACCTATCTTTTGAGATATCGACCGGGGTCCTAGAGTCACCCGTTTACCCTCCAGAGGCTATTTTCCGATATTAACCAATTCCATATAGTCACACAAACATACATGGTCACCCTTTGACTTTAAAAAAATCATACTTCCAGTAAAGTGGCAACCCTGAAATATTTTTTTAAAGGTAGCCCTGTTCAAGACCTATCTTTTGAGATATCGACCGGGGTCCTAGAGTCACCCGTTTACCCTCCAGAGGCTATTTTCCGATATTAACCAATTCCATATAGTCACACAAACATACATGGTCACCCTTTGACTTAAAAAAAATCATACTTCCAGTAAAGTGGCAACCCTGAAATATTTTTTGAAAGGTAGCCCTGTTCAAGACCTATCTTTTGAGATATCGACCGGGGTCCTAGAGTCACCCGTTTACCCTCCAGAGGCTATTTTCCGATATTAACCAATTCCATATAGTCACACAAACATACATGGTCACCCTTTGACTTTAAAAAAATCATACTTCCAGTAAAGTGGCAACCCTGAAATATTTTTTGAAAGGTAGCCCTGTTCAAGACCTATCTTTTGAGATATCGACCGGGGTCCTAGAGTCACCCGTTTACCCTCCAGAGGCTATTTTCCGATATTAACCAATTCCATATAGTCACACAAACATACATGGTCACCCTTTGACTTTAAAAAAATCATACTTCCAGTAAAGTGGCAACCCTGAAATATTTTTTGAAAGGTAGCCCTGTTCAAGACCTATCTTTTGAGATATCGACCGGGGTCCTAGAGTCACCCGTTTACCCTCCAGAGGCTATTTTCCGATATTAACCAATTCCATATAGTCACACAAACATACATGGTCACCCTTTGACTTTAAAAAAATCATACTTCCAGTAAAGTGGCAACCCTGAAATATTTTTTTAAAGGTAGCCCTGTTCAAGACCTATCTTTTGAGATATCGACCGGGGTCCTAGAGTCACCCGTTTACCCTCCAGAGGCTATTTTCCGATATTAACCAATTCCATATAGTCACACAAACATACATGGTCACCCTTTGACTTAAAAAAAATCATACTTCCAGTAAAGTGGCAACCCTGAAATATTTTTTGAAAGGTAGCCCTGTTCAAGACCTATCTTTTGAGATATCGACCGGGGTCCTAGAGTCACCCGTTTACCCTCCAGAGGCTATTTTCCGATATTAACCAATTCCATATAGTCACACAAACATACATGGTCACCCTTTGACTTTAAAAAAAATCATACTTCCAGTAAAGTGGCAACCCTGAAATATTTTTTTAAAGGTAGCCCTGTTCAAGACCTATCTTTTGAGATATCGACCGGGGTCCTAGAGTCACCCGTTTACCCTCCAGAGGCTATTTTCCGATATTAACCAATTCCATATAGTCACACAAACATACATGGTCACCCTTTGACTTAAAAAAAATCATACTTCCAGTAAAGTGGCAACCCTGAAATATTTTTTGAAAGGTAGCCCTGTTCAAGACCTATCTTTTGAGATATCGACCGGGGTCCTAGAGTCACCCGTTTACCCTCCAGAGGCTATTTTCCGATATTAACCAATTCCATATAGTCACACAAACATACATGGTCACCCTTTGACTTTAAAAAAATCATACTTCCAGTAAAGTGGCAACCCTGAAATATTTTTTTAAAGGTAGCCCTGTTCAAGACCTATCTTTTGAGATATCGACCGGGGTCCTAGAGTCACCCGTTTACCCTCCAGAGGCTATTTTCCGATATTAACCAATTCCATATAGTCACACAAACATACATGGTCACCCTTTGACTTAAAAAAAATCATACTTCCAGTAAAGTGGCAACCCTGAAATATTTTTTGAAAGGTAGCCCTGTTCAAGACCTATCTTTTGAGATATCGACCGGGGTCCTAGAGTCACCTGTTTACCCTCCAGAGGCTATTTTCCGATATTAACCAATTCCATATAGTCACACAAACATACATGGTCACCCTTTGACTTTAAAAAAATCATACTTCCAGTAAAGTGGCAACCCTGAAATATTTTTTTAAAGGTAGCCCTGTTCAAGACCTATCTTTTGAGATATCGACCGGGGTCCTAGAGTCACCCGTTTACCCTCCAGAGGCTATTTTCCGATATTAACCAATTCCATATAGTCACACAAACATACATGGTCACCCTTTGACTTAAAAAAAATCATACTTCCAGTAAAGTGGCAACCCTGAAATATTTTTTGAAAGGTAGCCCTGTTCAAGACCTATCTTTTGAGATATCGACCGGGGTCCTAGAGTCACCCGTTTACCCTCCAGAGGCTATTTTCCGATATTAACCAATTCCATATAGTCACACAAACATACATGGTCACCCTTTGACTTTAAAAAAATCATACTTCCAGTAAAGTGGCAACCCTGAAATATTTTTTTAAAGGTAGCCCTGTTCAAGACCTATCTTTTGAGATATCGACCGGGGTCCTAGAGTCACCCGTTTACCCTCCAGAGGCTATTTTCCGATATTAACCAATTCCATATAGTCACACAAACATACATGGTCACCCTTTGACTTAAAAAAAATCATACTTCCAGTAAAGTGGCAACCCTGAAATATTTTTTGAAAGGTAGCCCTGTTCAAGACCTATCTTTTGAGATATCGACCGGGGTCCTAGAGTCACCCGTTTACCCTCCAGAGGCTATTTTCCGATATTAACCAATTCCATATAGTCACACAAACATACATGGTCACCCTTTGACTTTAAAAAAATCATACTTCCAGTAAAGTGGCAACCCTGAAATATTTTTTTAAAGGTAGCCCTGTTCAAGACCTATCTTTTGAGATATCGACCGGGGTCCTAGAGTCACCCGTTTACCCTCCAGAGGCTATTTTCCGATATTAACCAATTCCATATAGTCACACAAACCTACGACTTGTCGGAAGATGGTGGGCCCTGTTATTTTCAATGTAAAAGGAGAAGTGCGAGGAGAAATAAAAATGGTTTTTTGGTGGCATTGACGGCCGCCGCGGCCGTCAATGCCACCAAAAAACCATTTTTATTTCTCCTCGCACTTCTTCCCCACCCCGGGCGCGCCCCTCTCCCTTCCATGTCCCTTCCCCCTCTTACTCGCCCCCTCACCCCTCCCTCTTCATCACCACCCCCCCCCCTCCACTATTTCCAACCTCCCTCTCTTCACAACCACACAACACCAACCCGTTAATTAACCAGGTCAGCCTCAGGAATCGAACCTGATAACTTGAGGTTACTAACCACACGCGTTAGCCACCTCCGCCATTCTCTCATATACAAGTTAATAGATCGAATTTCGTTCACATTATAACTTTTTGTACAATTTTTCATGTACCTTATAATCCTGTGTTAGATTCGCGAATTTTCGCATTGACAACGGTCGAGTGGGTTAAGAGGTCTTCCTTAGATGCAGAAGGTTAATGGTTCACTTCTCAGTTAGAATCTGTTTTTTTTTTTTTTTTTTGACAGCCACATCGCAAAGACGTGTTACAGTTGCTCTGCTGTTGCGAGTGTTTTTTGATTGTTTTCCAATTTTATTTCAAACTTAAACGTTCCGAAAAGATTGCCCAAAATGAAAGCATCTAAACGACGAAAATTTTTTGAGTTTAGGTCGAGCGTTAATACAGTTTTAATTGTTTTTAATCTGTGAATAATATTTTTTTGTGGCTTTTGTTCGTGTACTCCATTGCATGGTTACACCAGCTATTTACTTGGCGGTGGATCCGAAAAACTAAAATTTGTCCTGCGTGGGTGGTGTATTTGCTTATTGTATACTGAGCAAATTTTGTTGGTTCGTGTCTTTGCTGTTCTTATTGAGCAAAATTTGTATGCTGGTTGTTGGATTTACTTAGCTCATATCTTGGTTTGTTACTATCTTTAACATCTAGAGGTAGACATTGAATAATAAGGTAAATACACTACGCTTTATTTATTCACGACAATGGAAGGAAAGAAAATAACGAATTTTATGTCCAGAATATCTAGAATGGAATGAATTATAAAAAACTAGAATAAAAAGATTGGCAGTTTTTTCTTCGGAATTCGAAATTACCTCATTTGCTGTGCATTTTTTGAAATCTGAAGAGTAGGTATGTTTCTTCGAGCTGGATTCGTGTTCGTGGCTCTTGAAAATTGAAATTATGTATAATGAGTCTCGAGGCTCTGGCTAGTCACCCCTTGCCTATGTTATTGAAATTATTAGTATTGAAAATTTACGATTTTAATGAGACCGAATAGTCCACACCACACCTTCAGTGATCAGTTCGACCCTTGATGAAGGCAGGAAATGGTGGGATGAACGTGGCGTGGGTTAAAACATTATTACAAAAACAATTTGTAAGTATGTAACCCACAGGTTCTGTTTCTATTTCAGTGGCAATTTCACCAGTTAGGTGTCATGCGAGAAGCAACGGACACCAATTTTTTTAATGAGAATCTTCTATAAGGCCTATAATGTCATAGAAAAATGCCACATTAGCCGTTGGGAAGGGATTCGGCAAGAAACTATAGGCCTCCTCCTGCCTTTATTCTTGCAGAAACGCAGACAGGAATGGTTGATAGTTGTAAGTCACTAGGCCCTAGTTTTTCATGACCTTTGGTGCCACCAAATTTACTTTTATAACCCCTATACTATAAGAACTTTTATTGGAATTTGCCCTAAACGAGCTGTCCGGCCACCAATATACATAAAGAAAATGGTGGGTACCTATTTCTACTTTCAGAATTGTAGTGTTGAGCTAACGAAAAATACTTGAACGTTCTTTTAACATTTTCATCTTTAAATTATTAAACGAATAACTCTTATTTTCATATAAGTATAGGTGTGTACGTCATGGCTGAAAATCTGAAAAATGTTTTCTAGTTTCTTGGCTAGAAAGAATGTGAATTGATTTTTTTTTCCAAATTCTGTTAATTACGGCATTTTGTTTACAAAAAATGTATCTTGATGTTAATTTTATTTTTATTTTTTTTTTGTAAATTGAGCCGAGAAAATATTTCTCGACAATTTTTAGTACTTTATCTTTTTCCTAATTATTTTTGTTTTAAACTGTGAATATAATTTTTGATAATCGGTAGAGTTTGTGAAAAAATTCAATCAACGGTTTTTTTAGGCGAAAAAACTGCTTAAAATTGTTAAAAAATGGTTTCGGCTCGAATATTTTGAGAACAACTAATGATATCAACTCCGAAACAATTTTAATCTACACACAATACCATAGTAAAAAATTGATAAGGTTTTTTTTTAGGCCAAGAAAACTGCTAAAAAATTTTAAAAAATGTGTTTCGGCTCGAATATCTCGAGAACAACCAATGATATCAACTCCCGGATAATTTTAGTCGACACACAATACCATAATAAGTAATAGATAAGGTTTATAAAAAATTCAACTAACGGTTTTTTTTTCTAGGCAAAAAAAAACTGTACAAAATTGTTAAAATATGTTTTTCGTCTCGGGTCTTGAGTATAGTATTATTTTTTAAATGTTTTTTTAGAATACATAAATATGTATATGGTTTCAATTATCCAAATAAAGCAAGTACCTACTTTTGAATTTCAACCTATTTTAAGAAATTTCTTAAAATTAAAAGTTACATACACCGCAATGTCATATAAAAGTAATTGCGGCAGTTTTTGGTTCTAAAGAAAGTGCAGAAATCACTTTTATATAGAATATATTATTTTTCAAAAAACAAGAAATTCCTTGTAATTGGTAGAAAATACCTTTACCTAAGTTTTTTCATATTTTTTTTTATTCAAACATTTATATTGCTTCTGCGTACGTGAAGGTGATAAATTTTTTAGCTGAAGATAGGGACAATTTGTACCTATCATCTATGAATAGCAATGGAGAAATTGAAAATAAAAACATAAAATGGAAAACGAAGTAAGATTTTGTTTCTCTAAGTAGGTATGAATCTACAGTAGACGCTCGATATAGTAAAGTAATTAAAACCAGGCCTTTTCACTTTCGAGAGAGAAGCTCAAAAGGGTTTTCACAGTAAAACTTGATTCCTAACATTAAAAATAACATAAAAAAGACTTTATTATAAATAAAATAAAACAAAATTGAATAACAGACAGGTATTAGGCCAGGCGCGAGTTATAGTTTAGAAAATAATAGTTAAATGTGTTTGCTTTTCAAGTAACAAATTTATTATGAACAATTAAAAATTAAATAATAATATATATAAATCAATAAACTCTTACACATTAAAACAATAATAAATAACAAAGTAAATGTAAACAAGTACATTAGTTAAGGAACTCTTTAAATAAACCAATAATAATACTTAATTAATCTATACGTATATTTATGTGTTTGGTTAACTTATTTATATTAATATGTTTATGTAATAAGGTTGATGAAGGTAGTATACATTCCTAACACGCGCACATGCAACTAAACAGTTTGGTTTCGATTTTGAGCACAATGGGCGTATATGGGAGTGCGCGATGGTTTATGTGCGCGGACTCTCATATAATCTTATAGTACTCAAATCGAAACCAAAGTGTTTAGTTGCATGTGCGCGCCTGACCTTACAGGTAGGATTTAATTTGTCTCTTTTTATTTATCGACCGTTGATCTGGCCATTCCAAATTGTGTGACCAAAAATGCAATTTTAAAACTTACAGAAATGAGCATATAATTTTCTACGTTACTACTATAGAAATTTATACTACCAGGACAGATAAAATTTCATTTTTTTTTTTTATTTTTTTTGTCATTTACTGTTATTATTACTATTAAGGTATAGCAAAAACCAACAAGACAAGACCAAGTGGCCTTAAATAGTATTGCAATTTCTCTTATAATTATCTACACATAATACATTTTTAAGATTTTAGTCACAATAGAAAACCAAAAAATATTTTACTGAGACCATATTTTTATGTTACGGTAAAAATAAAGAGAAGACTTTTCATTCGTTTTTTTAAAATGTCTGCTGTTCACCGATACTTTAACTCTTGGTTTAACGTCTTTATGAGACCTTTGTTATACAGTGAGTAAGAGAGCTAGAAGACAAAACACTTCTTATGAGCATTCAAATGCTCTTATGAGACTTCAGTTTGACGTTTAGCAAGCAATCGTAACACTTTTTATGAGAACTCAAATGCTCTTATGGGACTACGAAAAACAAATATCTGTTGCGCGTTCTTTTTTTTATACATTCTAGCTATTGCTGATATATACAAAAAAAAACTTTAATTCTGTTAGATTTCTATTTTGAAACAATGAAAATACATCATGACATGATAATTTTTGGAAGTAAATTAAGTTTCATATTAGTTTAATCCCTTGTGAAAATACAATTGATGACAACTACTAACGCAACCGCAATTTAAGATATCATACAAATTTTTAGATACTCATACTCATGGTGTTTTGTTTAATATTAGTATAATGAACCAAGTTTCTCAAACCCTCTCTTTATACGTACACCAAACCAAAAAATCGATCCACATTAATGAACTTGCCATTTGTTTCCAGCTGATAGCGTATCCGATAGAAACATGAACAGAAGCAAATTTTCTTCGGAAAAAGAAGGCACTTCTGTATAATTCAATTAAAACAGCAGTTCGATTGGCATTTAAAAACTTTAGCTCCCATTCAAGACGTTTAGTGTTTTAGATAGCTGAATTTGCTTTCCGAATTAAAATATTATGTCGTACAAGTTGTATAACACGATCAACTTGTGTAATACAATACTGGGTGTATGGTTTACTCCGACTTTCATAACTGATTATACAATACACATAAAATTTAAAAGTTAGTCGAAAATTTCGTAAACGCATTACAGCTGCAATATTCTTGATAAATACTGAACAATTATATTTAAACGAAAAAATAATGATTTTTTGTTCACTATTTAGAGTAGTGTGTATATTTTGGGTGTTCACTATATTGAATAGTTCCCTCTACTGAGATTCACTATATCGAGCGTCTACTGTATTTCAATTTAAATTTATTTATTTAGCGACTAGTCTTAACACAGTGTGTATAAAACATGATTGACAAAATCAAATAATACATATGACTTTAAAGAAATAATGAAAAATGTGAATATTATCTAAGGTATGTACAAATACCTAATATATCTAGGGAGGGAATTCCAGAGCTGGAATGCGTGAACGAAAAATTGTCGTTTGGATACTGCAAAAATGTAGCGAACTGCAAACGAGTAACGAAAGAGATCGAGCATTCTTGTAGACCGGAATGAAGGGGTTCGGCACCTAAGTTATTTTTAAAAGTTGAGCCTCTGATTACCCTTACGGTTTTAAAAGAAAATGTTTCGTTAGTAGTCAGGATAATAGATGGGCTACTATAATACCCATTTGTTTTACAGATTTAGTACCAACATATTCCAAAACAAAAATAATAATTTAAGAACGTGTTTGTATTACATTATGTATGAATATACACACATATTCTATACATTATGTTTATAGTAATAATGTACATATATGTATATTTTACAATTCCTGAAATCACTCTGCTTTTATGCATTTTGCTTACTCATAATTCATAAATGATGCCATTATCAAAAAGATAACAAATACACTGAGCCAAAAAACATTATAGAATCAAAGAAAACGTATTTAAATCAAAGTAGAATGGCAACAATTTGGGGCCAAACACGTTCTTATTAAAATCAAAGCCGCGCGTATTTGAATAAAATCCAAAGAGAAAGGTACTTTAAATTAAATACGTTTCATATTGAATAGTTCAATGGAACACGCTTTTGTTTCAAATACGTTTTGTATTACTTTTAAATGCATTTCTACTTTGAATAATTATATTAAACTTGTTATTTAAAATTACTTCGTTGATACCTCCTACTTATTTTACTTTTTAAATTTGATTCAAAGGCGCGCGGCTTTGATTTTAATAAGAAAAGTGTTTGGGCCCAAATTGTTGCCATTTTACTTTGATTTACATACATACGTTTGCTTCTTGATTGTATGTCTAGCACTATGTTTGTGGCCAGCAATTTTTTCAAACAATTGGGAAATAATCTGAAATGAAAACTGAAAAAGAAAATAAAAGCAAATGAAAAAAAATTAAAGGCTGAAAAAAAGAAGAATAAAATGCTGAAAAGACATTGTCAATACGCAATTTCTATCAAGTTCAGTTCATCTTACATAGATTTCATGGCGAATACCTAGTGTGAAGTATATCCAACCAGAAAAAAATTCCTAATCATTAAAGCTGGAAGTGTTTTTAAGTTAAGTGTGTTTAGTTAAATAGCGTTCTTGCTAAAACAAACTTTGATGCAAATACTCTCCGTTTTTAAAACAAACAAAAGTATATTAGATTTAAAAACGTTTCTACTTTAATCGGAACTAAGTTGTTTGAAAAAAGTTAAGGCGCATAATTAAATACACTTCCCCTTTGATTTAAAGTACTTTTCTCGTTTGTTGAGTAAATGAGTAACTCTTCTCAGAGAGGATTAATCAAACGTGTTTCATATTTGAATTAAATAGTTTTGGCTTTGATTCAAATGCAACTTTTAAAAATGCTAGCATCGTAAAATGTAATACGTCGGTATTAAAATCTAAGTCGCAGTTTTTCCCTGAGTGTACGAACACTACTATGATTTTCGAACGGATGTGAAAAGTTGCACAGCTTTGGTTAGAATTTCTATTTTATTACTTATCATACACCGACTGCCCTAATTATTCTTATCGCAGCAAAAGCTTAGCACAACATAAATTCATTCTTATATGAAATATTACATACATATATTAGGTAAAGTAGTTTTTTTTATTTCAGATTTATGAATGAACGCCAAGGAGTTTGTTAAAAATTTAAGAATGTGGAAATAACAACACGAGGAACGAAAAAATATTTGCCATTATTATTATTCAAATACACATTATTTTGCCTTAAAGGGATGTGATATCGTTGATACGAGAAAATTTTTATCAATGCTCAGTTCCGCTTGTAGTGTTTTAATTTTGTTTTATTTTACTATTTACAGTATGATTGATACGGATATATGTAATCAGAAGCAAGATTTTATATTTAGAACTTAGAACTTGCTTTTTGTCATGGATATATTGAATCAATAGTTATTGGTTAGAAGTAACCAATGAGAATTAGTTACATTTTCCTGACCATTAATAAAGGAAGTTTTAGAACTTGGAAAATATAATTTTTGTTAATAATTTTTTTTTAGCTACCATTCGTTTATCCAAATTTATAAGAATATACATTTTTTTCGTATGTATTTCTCATGGTTAAAAATATTTAATTAATAAACTAAAAAAAAACTAAGCTTTATCGCCTCTAGCTATACAACCTAGTATAATATTTATTTTGTTTAAAAAAAAAACATTTATTGTGGTCTTTATCTTCTCCATTAAAAAAATTTACGAGATACAATTTAGAGCTTGGAAAATCAAATTTTTGCCTGTACTTTTTTACCTACCATTCGTTTATCCGAATATATAAGAATATGAACTTTTTGTATGTATTTCATTTTTAAGTTTAATGGTTAAAAATATTTAATAAATAAACTAAAAAAAACTTAGCACTATCGTCTCTAGATATACAGTCTAGTGTAATATTTATTTTGTTTAAATAACATTTGTTGTGGTCTTTATCTTCCCCATGAAAAAATAACGACATACAATTTTAAAAAAAAGTAAAGGATGTTGTCCCTAGAAAAATTTGCACCCAAATTTCGGTGTTTAAGATTTAAAAATTAAAAAAAAAAAGTAATGGATGTTGTCCCTAGAAAAATTTGCATCAAAATTTCGGTGTTTAAGATTTTCTACTACCATTTATAATTATTTTTTATTAGTAAAAAAAAACCTTGGAAGGCAGCGATCTTCAGCTTCATAGACTGCAAATCTTAAAAAATGTGAAATATAAGCGCAGAGGCGAACGTAGTCTAATGGCGGTCAGTGTGCAATGACGGTTAGTACAGTTAACCCCAAATGCAAGCTTACTTGCACTTGCGTTTCTCATCAGGAATTAAAAAGAATGTTAAATTTTAAATATTGTCATACACATCAACGTCTCATTTGATTTTGATATGTCGAAAAATAATAGACAAAAAAGAAATTTCACATTTCCGTAATAAATTTACCTTAACGGAAATCCGGAAGTGTTACAATTTTTGTTTGGATGTACTTTTTCCTAATTAAAATAAAAAGCAACTATCTCTATGGGTACAATATTTATGCTTAAATTCTAATGATCACATTTTAAAGCTTGAACTTCAAACTTTAAATTGGAAGTTTTGGCGTTATTCGCCAAAATAACGAAAATAACAAATTACACTAAAAAAGGAAGCACGATTAGGAAACATTGATACGCAATATACGCGCCCATTTTGGTTTTTGTTTACTGGTGTGCTGTTAAAAGTGAACTGTTAGTAATCTAGATTTAAAAATGTCCATCAAGCTCGGTATACCACAACGGAAATTTGGGTTTTCTTCGGGATTGGAGTAGTAAATTAGCCCCTAATTCCTGCATCATTAGATTTTTGAAATACTGTATTGGGAGATTGTGGTGGACCTAGCTTGACGGCATGATGACGTCATCAAATCAGTTTTTGCCCTCTTAAGGGTGAAGGGAATTTAGGGCTCCTTCGGTATTGAAGTACTAAATTAGCCCCAAATTAGCCCCTAATTTCTGCATCATTAGATTTTTGAATTACTGTATTGATAGGTTGTGGTGGACCCAGCTTGACGTCAAGCTCAGTCCACTACAAGTTTTAGAGTGAAGGGAATTTGAAGCTCTTTTGGGATTGGAGTACGAAATAAGCAACAAATTAGCCCCTAATTCCATACATAGTTACATTTTTGAATTTCCGTTGTAGTGGACCCAGCTTGAGGGACCTGAACCTGATTTAAAAGGGATTATAATCTTGGAAATAAATGGATAGGTATCACACCTGCATATGTCGCTCAAGTTGATACACTAATGCGACAAGGAATAACCCAACGCGCTGTGGCCCGTCAATTCCATCTAAGCCAATGCTATATATTTAAGTTCTACAAAAAGTTTAGGGAAACCAAAATGGTGCAAAAATAAACTAGTTATAAGGCTGCATACTGTTTTTTATATAGTACAGTTAAAATTGTTAAATGTTTACTGTTATTTTTTATATAGTAACGTTAAAATTGTTAAATTTCTACCAAAAGTAAAAAAAGTTAAAATTTTTACAATTTGTTTTAAGTGTTTATGGCTTAAATGGAGTATTCAGCAGTCCTTAATTTACCTAAGTGGTAAATCAGTTTATTCATAATCCAATTTTCCATTATATGGGATAATTCCAAAATTTATCCTGCACACCTTCGTGGGAAAATTTTGATTTAATTCTTAAGGGATCGTGAAAAAAAATTTTGAATGCTCAACAAAATAATAACGGTACATTTCACAAGCTTTTAAAGTATTTCAAATACTGCAACATGAAATACAATTTAAGATTGTATAAATTTTTTTTTGTATATATGTAGTAGTGAAGTGTGACAAATCTTAATTAGATTGTAACATTAAAACTCGAGATATGAACTCGAGTATGGAGAAAAATTTTTTTTATTGAAATAAATATTTGATTTATGAAAATCAGATAATAAATTAATTGATTCGTGTTCACCAAATTTTCGATTTTAACTCTTTCTTTTGGGAAAAGGCAGAATTACATTATTATGACTAATGCTATAGTCATATAAAATATGGCATAGTATTTTTATATATGACAAGTAGTATTAAATTATGCCATATGGGTCAATATTTTAAAACATTAATGTTTTGGACCTCGAAGTGGACAGTAACTAATATAAACATATTTAAACATTTTTTGTTACTCTGCAGTCAAAAAACATTATTAAGCGTTTTAAGATAGTGCACGAAATTTTATTATTTTTAACTGTTTTTCTTTTTCACGGGAATAAAAGAACTGGCATGGAAATGCGAAGATAGAAATAACTTTAAATTTTGTATAACTATATATGCAATTGAATTAAGTTTTTTTGTAAACAAGAAATGGAAAGTAAGAAATTTCAGTCTTGTGCTATTAATATAAAAATATCTTCCTTGCTCTTAAAACTTTTGGGTCTGTTGCTTTTTTCCTTGATACAAAAGAAAGCTTAACCAATCATATTTTTTCGATTGTTGAGCCAATTATTTAATATGGACGTGCAGTACGATAAGAGATTGTAGATATTTTTTTACAAGCAAAACCGAGTTTTACTAAAATATTTAGTTAAACATTTATTTTATTATGAAATGCATAAAAAAATACATGCATTGATACAAATATTGGGTTTAATTATATATCAATAAAAAAAAATTTTCACGGTAATGACAAATTTGGGAAAAGAAAACTTGGAACGCCTATATCACAGTATATAAAATCTACTATTAATAGTTTTTTTTGTGTTTATGTACAATATAATATGTATAAACCTCTAGTGAAATAAGGATATAATTTATCTACAATATTCCTAAACAACCCTTAGGTCCCATTGATATGCAATCTTAGCAAATTATTCTGCGGCCGTTAATTCCAATTTCTTACCGAATTTCTTACAGTTTGCTGGGGGTACTGACATAAATGTCTTAAACTCTTAAATTTTCTATAACTCTAAAAATAAACTGGCTAGACATTTCTCGCAGTTGGTTTTTCTTCTTTAAAGCTACATTTATAAAATGTTTAAACCGATTAACAACATAAAAATAAAATTCATTTGATGAGGGAAGGTCCACGAGTCCACGTTAAAAGAGTTTTGGCAGAAGCGTTTCTCGATAAAATATTTAAAAAAATAATATGTTTTGTAAGCTTTTAACGCTTGACCACAGGATATTAATGTTTTGAAAAATTGATCACAACTTTTTCTGTCAATTTTTGTTCACCAATATGACACACTAGCTATGAAAAATAAAATATTTTAAAAAAAATATGATTTATTTGACCAATCACGTTTCATTAAATCATTTTTTTTATTTAATTCAAATAATTCATGACTGTCACATATGTATGTATATTTTGTCATATGAATTTGACTATTACACTTACATATATGACATTTTTGAGCCATATTCATCATTTGGAAAACTTGCCATATTATAGTTATATGATAATGTAGTACAGCCTTAAGTAAGTTTTTGAATAAAACACATTTTTTTCATCAATATTTTATATTTTTTGATATTTTTACGTGCGATTGTACATATTGGGTACTATAGTTTTAGAATCGTAAACAAAATCGAACGCGAGATTTTGATCAAACTTGACATTACGATGATAGGGAAAGACAAAAAAAATGGGTCTAGCAATTCCGTCCGTCTGTCTGTCCGTTCGCCTACACCCTAAACACATGGGTCGAATTTATTTTGAACTTGGTATAGCGTTTTTGAACATTTTGATAATTTTATTTTATGGAGAATCTTCTGAAAAATTTAAATAGTATTGTTTATCTAAAATATTTTGAATATAAATTAACGGTACTTTCCATATAAATGTTATAAAACCTTTCAAGAAAATCTGAATTTTCTCGAAAACGACTCATACGATTTTGATTAAAATTGTTCTTAATACTATAATATTAGTTCGGTCATTTATTTATTAAAAACAAATCTTTAAGTTATCCATAATAAATAGTACCTTTCATAAATCATTATTTTGATTTCAGACTCATTATTTGTAAAACCGATTCAAATTAAATTTTTTTATACAAAAGCTTCTAATAAGTTGAAATAATAATAATAAGTTGAAGTCAACATTAATAAATACTCAAAAATTTTAGTTATACCATTTTTTTTTTTCTTGAAAATTGTTTACAAATTTTTGTTGTCTTTACAAAATTAATTGAAGAAAAACCGCTCCTACGATTTTGAATTTTTTTTAACCCAAAAACTAAGATTTGGTAAGGAAATCAGGTGTACTTTTTTAACCTCTCAACACAGTCGTGCATTTTATTTTTTCAGTTTTACTTAGACTGGTACATATTTTCATTTAAAAAAAATCAGCACAAGGAAGCATTTATTACGATTACAATGGTAAAATATTATTTCCAAAGCCGTTGTACAGAATTCCGAGTTGCCGAACTTTTAACTATTATCATTTTGAAATTTCTCAATTTTGGGAAAACTATGTGGGTTGGGTACCATACCTAGATAAAATAATTATTATGACATTGGTATTTAAAAATTGTGATTTTGCAATTATTTTATAAGGGGTAGAACCGATTATGTACCTAAATAATACATTAACTGCCTTATTCATAAAAAAAATGTTTATTTCAGCTCTTGTGTTCAGGGTAACTACACCATGGAATAGGAATTTTACGGACTCAAACTAAAGGCAATTCCTAACTACTCCATTTGAGTCCGGAAAATTCTTATTCCATGGTGAAGTTTCCCTGAACACAAGAGCTGAAATAACCATTTTTTGTTTATGGTGAATACGGCAGTGAATGTATTTAATGATACTCTGTCATTTTGCCAAAGTCTAAGGTCTTGAGACTTGTTCATCCGATCAATAGAACCCAAGATATCATTATAAGCTGTTTACAGTTCGCTTAAATCAAATTAATATTGAATTAAATTATAATTTATAATTTATAATGTTGTATAAAGATACTCATGGTTCAATAAAAAAAACAAAAGTTGAATATATTTGGAAACATCCTTACTATTCCAGACTTTTAAAGCACTATACTTTGGAAGATTCATTGACAGCACTTATTTTAATCCATTAGTCTTAAATTTTTCAACTGGACATATGTCACATAACAACTACTCACGACATTACGAAAACTGCATGGAAAACAATAATTACTCTCATATTAATTAAGCCAATGACCATTTGACTATATACTATTTCATTCTTTAATGTATCGCCATTAGGGATTTGCCAATTAACATTTGAAATTATAGAAGGCTAGGAATTCTGTTGTGAGCTCAGTTGGAGATTGAAATACTTATGTATTTCCTTATGTTTTTTGTTCATGAAACGAAAAACATATGTGCGGAACGCTTAAATTGACTGTAATTTTTGACTTTTACTTTAAACAAAAATAAATCTTAGAAGCTTTAACTAATTATTTTTCGATTTCGGTATGTTATTGTCGCCTCTTTACAATATGCCACAAGCTGCATTCAATTATCACCGTTAAGGATTCTTAATATTTAATTTTTAACGAAAATTACTCTTCTTATTTCTTTCAAACTGGGCACGTTCCCAAAAAGTTTAAGTAGAAGAGACTACAAATTACTGCTTAAATAATCACTGAGGTGCGGAACAAAATTGAGACGCAGCATCTCCCATCTCACTTTGAAAACAGTGCTAATGGCTTAGGCGCGAGTTAAAGCTATATCATGAAAACTCATCATTGAAAATTTTAGTGATCTAATATTATTACGCTTGAGAAAAACTTACGGTAGACTTTTTTCCCTTAATACACAATGGAATTATATGAGCGATATATCGTTATGTAAAGGTTTTGTCGCCCAGATGTGCAGACATCAAAATTTATGTCCATAGGAAGCCGTTATTTAAGGGTTATTTGGATTTTTTGAGATTTTTTTTTTGTATCTTTTTAAGAGTTGCATTAAGAAGCCTAATTTTGGGGTGATGATTATTATAGATACCTATTGATTTTTGGTGAAAAAATGGAAATGAAAAACTTACCGTACAGCGGAGAAAGTTACAGTTTTATATATTTTGGCACAAAAATCAGTCATATGAGAAATATTATCAACATATTAGTATAGCGTACTTTGCTTAAAACGAGAACGAAATTTTGTATATAAATAATTTAAACAACATGGGAGTGTTACAATAACGATGTGGTATATAGCAATAGTTAGGTGATAGTAAAATGCCTGTTTGTTAACTCTTATCATTGTAGGACAGCAGCAAGTCAGGTTGGTTCATTAAAATGACATCTTTATTGTTCCTAGAGCGATTTCAATGAAACTGACACAAGTTATAGCTGAAGGCTCTTAAGTTTGCAGAAAATCAACTTCTTTCGTTTGAGGTATAACCAAATGAACTATACACCAACGTTTTATCAGCCTTGTTCCTACCAGATGCCCCTTAAATATTTTCAAATGCATTTTTCAACAGAAAACCTTACAAAAATCTATTTCTTTTCAAATGTAAACAAATGAATGATGCACCAAAAATTCAGTAAGGATCTTCTGATTATCAAAATGTATGTCCAAAGACGCTTTGTTTTCAGCATTATGCCTGCCAGAACTGTTTTTTATTAGTCGATTGAATAGATTTTTTAAATATAAGTTTACATATCAGCAAATCAAAAAATTTGAGAAAATCAAACATTTCTGAAAATATATATTTGCGAAATAATTTACCAATTATCAGTATGGTGTTTGTTTGAGATGAATTTTATAATGTTGAAAAGAAAGATCGAAACTATATGGTTTTAGTTTTGATTAAGTAGCGATCAGCAACTGTAACTGATTTTACTAATAAAAGTAAAACCCCTAAAAGATTTAGTTTTTTGCTAAAATTTAATTTTTTTTATTTTCCTTGCTAAAGTGTGTTAGTTTTTGTTTGTTGAATTTCGGCCACGTGGTGATACTAGTTTATTTTAAGACGTCAAGAAATCAAAATCTATGATTTTATGTCAAAAAAAATCTTATAATTTAATTAATATCTGGCCAACAAAAATTTCGTTTCGGTCCAACTTTATTTTTTTTCTTTGCTTTTTTCATTTAATTTTTTTTTGTCGGATAATAAATGTTATTATTAATATTAACATCTCCAGAAAGGTTTTCAATAAGAATTTTTGTAATAAATTTTTTACCGGTTCCATTTTGTTTTATTTATCTTTTGTTCAAAAACTTCAAATGCGCTTGCAAGAAGCACTAGCTGACGTTCATAAAAAGGCATCTCTACAAGCAGGACGGTCGCACATTATACTATAAATTGATTAAAGTAACTTGGCCTTATTTTTCACTTTTTTAAAGCGAAAGAACACAAAATGTTAGCATTTGTCCTTATTTCACATTGAATGAATAACTTTGCTTGCACTTTTTTCACGTTCTCAAAGTGTTTCTGCATAACACCTATGTTTGCCCTTATTTCACGTTCATAAGAGAAATAAGACCAAATACCAACATTTGCGCCTTTATTTCACTTGGACTTATTTCACGGCACCGATGCTAGCCATTAGTTCCGTTTCGGAGGATTAGCTCCGAGCATCACCCTAGGCGCACATCACAAAAATTCTACAATAAGAATATGTATATAAAATGCAGTTTTTACCTTTCCAAATTCATAATTTTCATATGCATACTCGAGGCAAAATTCATGTTGTACTATATTCCGTTAAGAGTAATATAAGGAGTACCTTTTACTGTTTTACTAGGTGAGTCTGTATCTATTGTACTCAGAACTTTCGGCCCATACATATTTTTAATCAGATCGGTATGAAATATGACATACCCACTTAAATCTTATCCAAAATTTGGCCGGGACAAATTTTTCATACATTAAGTCCGGGGCTAATCTAATTCACGCACGTCCTAGATATGGATCAAAATTATTTTTTGTTTTTAGCTCTATGAATAATAATGGTCATGATTTTTATTATAAACAAAATGTTTTTCAGCGCTACTGCCTGTTGCGAGGAATTGACAAATCCTCCTAGAGTAAGTATCTCTTCTCATAGTAAAAATAAAATTGGTCAAAAAAGACCATGAAATCGGATTTTTCGATGAACAAACTTTTATTTATTCTGTTTGGGTGTTCCTCCTAAGTATAAAAATGAGTTTTTGGGATTTTTGGGGTTAGGAGTCGCCATCTTGAAAAAAGATATTGTTTTAGTTTTTATACCGACTTAATTAATCAAACAACTAAATATTTGACTAAAGCCTACTCATAAAGGATTAAATGATCTACCTACAAAATAAGATAATAACGACCACTGTACGTTGCTTCGTCTTGTCTATAAGCAAAGAATATAGTTATAGTGGGTCACGTTTTTAGGGTGTATGACTTTTTTTGATATCTTTGCTTATTATTTGATATTAAAAGAATGCTTCTTATTCTTATATAAGCATTTTATTTGTCTAAGGAACGTTTTCGAGAAATACTTTTCACATCTTCAGGTTGATAGCAAATTATGCTTAATTTTTTTTTTTTTGGATAATGCTTATAGTCATTGGTAGTACCTACCTGCTTTTAATCATCTATAAAATGAGCCTTCGATCGTGTGGTCAATATAACGCTAAAGTTCAAACTGCATGAGTTAAATGTTCGAATAGAGCTTTTTTTCGAAAGTAATTTTCAATAAAATTTCGAAAGGTCGCAAAAAAGTCGCACTTAAGAAAGATAATTTTAAAAAAGTCGCATTTTTGTCCAAAAAGTCGCAATTTCAAAAAAAAAAGTAGCGCAACCTTATGAAAAATATTTGTCCAGTAAAAACATTTGAAAATACCCATTTTACTTTTTTTTAATAAAAAATAGGTACTTTGACAACTAAAAAAATTTACAGCCGTAATTAGCCAAACTGAACTAAACTTAATTATTTGTATCGAATAAACAGGTAAATCACATTTTGAAAATAAAAAAATTCCATTCTACATTCAGAAAAAAATTGATAAAGATTCATTTACATTTCGAATATTATTTTGTCTAAAAAAATGCTTTAGATTTTAAAAATTCAGTAAAAGTTGCGAAAAAAAACTATAAAATTCACACATAACTACATGTATGTATCTCGATTATGTATACATAAGAACGTATACACAAAGTAATAGAAATAACACTTTCCCATTACAACAAAAAAAAATAGATATTGTTGTGTTTGTATATCGGTTGCATTATTTACTCCTCTAAATACCGAAATATTTTTAGAAATAAATATTTTTATAAATACATAAATATTTTTATAAATACCTAAATATGTAAGCATTGAATGAAAGTCGATTAAAATCGCTTAGTCGCATAGAAACAAAAAAAAATCGTTCGACAAATGAATACATTATAATGCATTCGAGAAAATTTTTAATTTACACATCCCAAAATTATCTCTTTTTCTCATCTCTTAAAATTAAAAATTCGAGTGAATTTTTAATTTTCACAATCCAAATTTATCTTTTTTTTTGAGCGAAATGTTTGTCTACTACGCTCTGCTCAAGGGGAGATCAATTTGGAGTGTAAAAGGAATAATTCGCGCGAATTTTTAATTTTCACATCCCAAATTGATCTTCTATTTACCCACATGTTTGCGCGCTGCACTTTGCCCAAGAGAAGATCAATTTGGGGTGTGAAAGGAAAAATTCGCGCGAATTTTTAAGAAAATAAATTTGGGGTGTAAAAGTAAAAATTCGAGCGAATTTTTAATTTTCACACCCCAAATTGATCTTCTCGTGATCAAAATTTTTGACCGCTCTGCTTTGCTCAAGAGAAGATCAATTTCAGTTTAAGAGTGCAAAGAAGCCTAAAATTGTTTTGGACTTTATTGCACTCTTTAAAGTGCAAAGACTTTATTGCACTCTTAAAAGTGCAATAAAGTCCAAAATTTAGCTTTGGACTTTATTGCATTAGACTTTATTTCATGGCTCCCATTTGCAAAGGGCAAACGATGTTGACCCGCCGCCGCCGAGCCCATACCGTATAACCAAGCATAATTAAAGACTTCCCTAATTACCTAGATACATATGTAAAGCATTTGTGAAAAGTATTTTTACAAGTTTGTATGTACTATGTATGTACCTATTATGTACTATCATAAACCATTACAAAAGGACCGCTTGTGAGGTTTCAACAATCATTGATAAATATTGTCAACATATGTGCATTGTGCAATTCACTGTTGCGTCGCGTTGTCGGTCGGATCTCCACTTAAAAAAGGAATTCCCTAGAAACCATCGACTTCTCAGACACCAATGTTATTACTTTCATGCATATCGCCTTACATATAGATACGCATTTAGTTGTTATTTATACTCCAGGGGGAAAGATCTAGACAAAGAGCATAAAGAAAAGAACTGATATGCCACACATATACTTGTAGATATAAATAAAAACATAAAGCAATCTCCTATGCAATTTTAAAGATCCTTCTTCTACATCGTTTACGTTTTGGCATGCATAGATTCTATAAAAAGTGACCAGCACAAGTTTGATGCTTCGAAGTTCAAACACTTGTTCATTCATGATTGGAGTGCAACTGTGCAATGCGTCATCCAGATTCAAAGCCCTTGGATTGGAATTGGATATTGGAACCCTTTCGGTATGATCCAACGGCCTATGGATGAAACTGCTTAATGTGGTTGTGGAAAAGATATCCACTGTACCAGACTAGGCAGTGTAAAATGCAAGTGTAAAACATAAAGGGACGTAAAGACGAAGATTAAGTATATACTTGAGGCATGGAAACGTTTGATGGTAGAATGAACGGCTATAATCTCAAAGATGTAGGTACAAGAGAAAAATTGAAGTTGAGTGATCATCATCGCACCACATTTGAATTAGTCTTCCAGTTCCCTTTAAAGTGGATAGTTGAAATATTGACCTTTATTTGTGAATTTTTGAAATTTGTCTCAGTTATCGAATAAAAAATAATATTTTAATATTATTTTCGTGTACTTATTTCATTAAATTTAGAACAAATTGTTTTCATCTCTTTGGAGCCCAACGCAATGTATATACAGTTGCTATTTCTCCAATTGAAAATAAAAAAAAAACGGATATAGTATAGCTTTTATATGATAAGATTTTTTTTGTTTTAGAGACCATGCTATTTTATAATCGGCTTTATACTTTTTTGTTATTTCACTACTCGCGAGGAAGTAGGTACATTTAAAGCGATCGTGTGGATATATGGTCAGTTGTCCGCTAGTTTTCTGCGGCAGAGGGTGAAGCTTAAATTCTGCAAAAGAAAATAGTTTAAGTGAACTTCAATATTTTGTGTTTTTTTTATATTGTTCCAAAGTGATTAAAGAATTAAAAAACATATTTTTAGAAAAAATATCATACCAAGGTATAGGTATTGCTCACATACCTAAATACCTAAAAGGATTACTCCAAAGAACTACATCAAAATCAATATGGATTTATTTAAACATTTTAGGTAAGATAAATTTCTTGTGAATTTAATTAAATTTTGTAAATGTATGCCAATTTGAAATAAAAAGGTATAGGAGTGTACCTAAATATTGTACCTATAATGTGTCTAATATTTTAAATTTATGGTTTTATACGGATTCATTTTATTTATTGCTGATGCTTTTCTAATTCACTTTTGAGAAAAGTGTGAAGGATTTCTTAAAACTATAGATCGAACCAAAAAACCAATAAAAGAATTTTCAACTTGAATAGAATTATATTTGTTTAATATGAATCCTGTTTGAGTTTTTAAATGAATTTACAACTCAGACAGTCACAAGTTAAAATCAGGACATTTACGAATAATGTTATTTACAACGGAAACGATTGTGTTCTTTTCCTGACCCTCAATGCAAAGACTTTGTTGTTCTTACGCATATACATTGCTTGTTCCAACCAAAATATTCTTCAACTCCTTACTGCTTTAAATTAAATCTTTTTAGACTCAACTGGAAGAAAAAAATTGCCCTGATTTAAAATTTCTATAGTTGAGAAATATAAAGGATAACTCAAATAACATGTATCATTAATGTATTATCCCATTTTGATCACATTAAAGTTACACCTTTTGTAAAGGAAAAACTTAGTTCTCGTTTACCTGTTGGTATAACACATTTGTGGATGTTCATGTAGACAAATATTTACACGTTTTCATAATTATTCGATCTAGCTTTTAAAAAATTAGGGTTATTGTTAATTTGTTATTGCAAGGCAAACATTATTTAAATTATCTAAAGGTCAATATGGTTTAAAGATACCTGAGTAATAAGCATGCATATCTGAATAAAAAAGCTTCTTGTACCATCCCACCAAATACAGGATTCCTCTCGAATTAATGTGAATTCAAAAATAAATATTTACTCAAAATCTATTTTGATTTGTTTATATATGAAATTCTGTTAAACTTTAATTTTTTACAAGATTTTTGCAGAATGCTGATTCACATTCGTGCTCCAAATTCAAACATATTTCCAGAATGTTAACAGATTCTAGAAATAAAAAGTTTCAGTGTATCAAAATCTAAAAGAGTCTCTTTGTAAACAAAATTCAACGAAGGCATTAAAATATCTAGGTATGTTTATTATTTAGCCATCACCCATTGCGTCCAAGCAATCGTTGGATTTTGATGCTGGAATTCGTGATTCAGATATAAGAGCTGAGTTTTCTTTAACATAACCTACTGCACTAAAAATTTTAATAAGGTAAATTTCGCACTCTTTGATGTTCTTCTGTTACTGAATTTAGACTTGATTTGAATGAGAAGATAACTTGCCTTTGTATATTAAAATTATTTTTTCAATGCTAAGTGCTAGCAAACAATTTCAATATTTACTTTAGGCTGGAGGACTGCTTCGTCTTGCTGAGCATAATGTTCATTAACTGGGATGACGATTGTATTTATTACGTTAATTTTAATCAATACACAATCTTTAACTTGATTATAATTGAATTGTTTGGTTGTTTGGCTTTAATAACATTTGGCATCCTTTCCGTTGTGATTGGTGCCATGAAATTGCTTGAAATCAATTTTAAAATTAAAGGTTGTTTATTTACTTTTGATAAATTTAAGACTTACACTTATTAAGTTGAAAGGAAAACAGTTGGTTTCTACCCACCCTTTTAGAAAAATTTTAAGTCAAAAACTAAGTATTATGAATTATGATTCGCATTACACAGTTTTAACATGTTATTAATAGGTCTAGAAAGATAGACCTCTCAGAATACGTTTGGGAACATTAAAATTAACGCGATATAAAAGGTTCAAACCCTAACTTGCTCATTTATTTCGGTTCATCCTCTTTAATTTTTGGGATATACAATACATGCCAATTATGGAATTCGCAATACTACTCTTTTCTCTTCACTTATTTAACTTGGAAAGAAAAGAGATTAATGTACAACAAATCACTACGGATCCACTTTTTCTAATTCCATTAAATCGACATGATTATTTGCTTCAGCATCGTAAACTTCAATTCCATCTTCATCATTGGAATTTTCACGAAGCAAATTAGGGAAATCACTGAATAATTTATATAAACAACTAGCTGGCCCGACCCGGCTTCGCACGGGTAGAAATAGAAAATCGTAAGAAAAAAGCAAAATAAATTGATAAATATAACCAGCCCTATTCTGCTAAACGTTCGTGTGAAAGTTTGTATTCTGCTATCCGTCGCAGAGAAACGAATGTTCTATATTATTTTGTATAAATGTCGATCAAAAATAATATTTAAACAGGAATAGTGCAAATTTTTTCTTCAAAGAACGATATTAAATTCACTCCCCAAAGAGGACTCTCTGAAACCCAGACGCGGACAACAATTTAAGTAACCGCAATCAAGTTTGGCTCTCTCTTAGGCTGCGGTTACGTCCAATGCTAGTAAGCGAGTGCGCTAGTTGGCGCTAGTAGGCGAGTAAATATAATGTATAGATAATAATCAATAACGTGGTAATAGATCAACTATAGCCATTAGCAGACAAATTATTACTATTTTCATCATTTATATATGGTCCATTCCAGTACTTTTTGTATTGTTACTCACAACTTATTGAATCTCAAAAGTCAGCCGAGAAAACAACAGCGAATACAAATTCTAAAAACATTTTTGTAGTAGATATTCATAGAAAATACAAATTCGCAAACACTATAATCTGTTTAAAACTCGGTACATTCAATTTCCTTGAATACGGTAACGCAGAGAATTTATAGTACATTCATACCACGGTATATAAATATTAAAGGTAATATCATTAGCGTTTTGATTTTTGTTCTGTTCTGCGCATCTACAAAAATGGTGGATCCAGTGCCCATTTACATATCAAATTTCGATATTTGTTGTTGTTTTTAATATTGCGGTGTGAAGTTTTTTGGGAGCACTCGAGCAACCATTTTTTAAATTTCGATATTTGTTGTTGTTTTTAATATTGCGGTGTGAAGTGAAGTTTGTGGAAGCACTCGAGCAACCATTTCTTAATTTCTGACAACCTGCGCAAGATATTACCTTAGATTTGTATACTGTGCATTCATACATACATTATATGAATTCAAAAAAAATTAAATTTTTTTACAGAAAAAACTAATTTTTTTTTTTAATAATGTTCACGTAACTGAGATTGCTGATGATATCTGAGACAGCTGGTGTAGCTTTTATGTGCAACTGATGGTGCTGTTAAAAAAAAAAGTATATAAAAACACGCTCGTATGCAAATGATGTGTCAAAATTTCAAAGCAATCGGTGAAGAACTTTTGGAGATTACTTATAAAGAACAAACGTACATTTAAATTTTTATTTTTATATGTAGATAGATAGATTAAAAAGAATATCACTATATTCATTTAAAGTAAACTTACGTTTTTGTTTTCAATTTACGCATTTTATATGAAACTTTTTGTGTAATGGGTGCCTTTTTTACTTGCGATATAAACGTAGGTACTACATATATGGCAAGTTTTGGATTCATAAAGAATTGCATTACGATGATAGGGAATACGAAAAAAGTGGATCTCGCAATTCCGTCCGTCTGTCTGTCTGTCTGTGGAAATGCCTACAGTCTAAACCCATGAGCCGATTTTAATTAAACTTGGTATAAAGTGTTTTTGGGACATTCCCCCGACACACTTTTTTCATTTTATTTTTAGGACCCAAAATAACGCTACCTGCCAGATAATTTTTTTAGCATCTTGAAAAATCTTATTTTTCTCAAAAATGGCTCAACAGATTTTTCTAAAAAAAATCAATAAATTTTATTAGGTATATGCTATCTTTTTGTGAAAATAAAATTTCCAAAAAATGGTTATGAATGGTACCTCCCATAGAACCATTTTTTTATTCTCGTTTTTTTTGTCGAAAAGGAATAGAGTGATTTTGATAATTTTTCTAATGGAGAATCTTCTGAATAATTGTAATAGTATACCAAAATTTTCAAATTTTTTTTTTTTGATTTTTAAAAAACTCAATTTTTTTTTTTTAAACCATAAGTATTTTGTTTTTTATGAAAGTTGGTAACATGAGGTTTTTTAACATTATTTAAAATATTTCTAGCCCGTGATGGCGTAATGGTTAGTGCGTTGGACTGTCATGCCAGAGGTCTGGGTTCAATACCGTCCGCTTCCACCTTAAGTTTTTTTCAGGGCTACTACCTTTTGCGAGGAAGTGACAAATCCTCCAAAAGTATATTAAATTAGTCAATATACATAATTATTCTATAACTTGTACATCTTATTATAGGCTTTAAAAGCCCAATGTGAAAGATACAATTAAATAAATAAATGAAATGAAATGAAAGATCTCCTGTCATAGAAAAGTGCCGCAGACACTCACACAGGAATGGTGGAGAGTTGTAAGTCACTAGGCCCCGGTTCTTCATGAGCCACCAAATTTATTTATTTATTTATAAAATATTTTGAACAAAAATTTTTCTCATAGTCAAAATTAACGGTACCTTTCATATAAATATTAAAAAAACCGTTACAGAAAATATAAATTTTCTTGAAAACGACTCCTACGATTTTGATTTAAATTGTTCTAAATACTAATATTAGTACGGTCTATGATCTGCCAAAAACAAAATCTATAGTTAGCCATTATTAAGTGTACCTCTCATAGAACCATTTTCTTTATTTTGGACTATCTCATTAGGCGTGTAAGCGATTTAAATTAAATATTTTATTCAAAAGCTTCTCAAAAGTTGACTCATACTGCATATCAAAATTTTCAAAAAAACAAATTTTGAATTTAAAAAAAAAAAAATTCAAAATTTTGTTTGAAAATTCGATATTTCAAAAACGGGTAGATAATTTTTTTTCGAAATTTCATTTTTGAGTCAACGTAAATAAATACTAAAAAAGTCGTGCACCAATTTTGGTTTATATATAAAAAAATTAATTAAAAAATAAAAACGCTTCTACGATTTTAATTTTTTTTTCTCCAAAACTAAGATTAGTTAAAGAAATCAGATAAAAAAAAAATAAATTTGATGGCACAACAGCTCATGAAGAACTAGGGCTTGTGACCTACAACTCTCAACCATTCCTGTGTGCGTGTCTGCAGGAATGGAGGGGACCTACAGTTTATTGCCGGATCCGAACGGCTAACGAGCGGCACTTTTCTGTGACAGGAGATACTCTTGGATGATTTGTCAATTCCTCGCAAGAGGCAGTAGCCGTTTTTTCTTTTTAAATAAATAGGTGGCGAGGCTGGGGATCGAACCTTAGACCTCCGGCATGGCAGTCCATCGCACTAACCATCACGCCACGGCTACTACAAAGAAATCAGATAGTTTACCTACTTTTTTTAGCTCTCAAAACAATTTAAGAAGATTTTTTTAATATAATGTATTTCGAACTATGTTGATTTTTAATAATTTTTCAATTTTAGCTGTAAGTTGCATGCATAATTCTAGTTTAAACTTAAGGATCTCAGAAAAGAAATAAAAATAATACACTCAATCTTTAAGATTCGAAGAAACTTAATTCTAGTTTAAACTTAAGGATCTAAGAAAAGAAATAAAAATAATACACTCAATCTTTAAGATTCGAAGAAACTTTTACTACAAGAGCAAGTTTATGCGATCCAGTCGTGCGTTTTATTTAGATTGGAATTCGAAAAAAAAATCTCGGCTTCGCAGGTTTACTGATAAATAACTACATTATTTACATATATAGTAGCGACTGCCAAAATTAACTCATATATCCACTGGTTGTTTTTCAAAGCATTTTTTCTATATTATTTCAATTTTCAAGTTTTTTTCGTTAATTTTAATATAACAATAGCGGCTATGTATTTAATGATTTCTGTCATGATGATTATTAAAAAAGGCCGTGTGCAAATTAGGTTAAAACCGCGTTAAATTTTATCCGAAGATTAATTTTTGGCACTAGTGAGGTGAATCTGTACGTAGAAATGTCAAAATGTAATCTCGGATAAAATTTAATCGAGATTTTAAACGAATTCGCTCGTTTAACGTGATTTGAACTCAATTCTCACACGGCCTAAATTAAACGAACACAAAAAATCACTTTGTTTAGTGTTTGTTTGAAGAGCTGTATCCCTGTGGAAGAGGTTGTATTAAGATGAAGCAAAAAGCATTCTATAGCTTTATGTGTTTTGTGTAGAGTAATTTTAACAAATATTTTACTTAGGTATCGTTATTGCGCAATCAAAAGAAACAGCACGACCCAAAAATTATAATTTTTTTTCTTGAAGAGTGTCATTTTCAAAACCTTTTTAGAACTTTATAACGACTTTTTTTTTGTCTGGCCCCTCACCGTAAGATTAAGAAAAGGTAAAAAAACGACCTTAAAAATTTTTTAGTAAAATTTTCACTTCTTTATACTTGACACCAAACTTTCCTTTCTTCCTCATATTGATTATATAATAAATAAGTCAACTCAAATATTAGGATTTACAAAAAGAATACAAAATTTGCTGATCCTTATATTATTAAAACTCTTTTTAACACTCTCGTTCGATGGGTTCTGGAGTACTGCAGTACAGTTTATAATTCGAGTGATAGAATGAGTCTGGAAAATCGGCGCACATATTTTGCGATCATCATTAGAGATATACTAACCCATCATATTAAATGTGCTCTTCTTTTGGCGCTAATATCTATTCACGTTTACAGATCTAATTAGAGATTACATTCTATTTTACGAGCAATTTCACAGATCAAACTATGGTCATAATGAACCGGTCTCTCGTGACTTTTTTTAGTAATTGCATACATAAGAGATACCTACCTTTAAGCACTATGTAGGTATTAAATGTACTTAATTCTATTTGATGTTTATAGTTAAGATATTATTTTTTTTAAATTTGTGTGCTTGAATATGTACATTATGTATGTACATATATACAACTTAAAACGAAAAAATGTAATCTAGCAGTCTGTAGGCTATATTCGTCGCGCCTTATAAGAGAATTTTGTTCTTTGATAAATAAATAGATTCCAGAACTTAATTTCGTAGGCCTGAACTATCAGAGTCGTACAAACCTATTACCTAAAAGAACAAATTGTATGGTGCATGGTGAAATCATCATCAAAATGGAAAAAAATAAAAAAAGAAAAGAAAAGAAAAGAAAAGAAAAGAAAAGAAAAGAAAAGAAAAGAAAAGAAAAGAAAAGAAAAGAAAAGAAAAGAAAAGAAAAGAAAAGAAAAGAAAAGAAAAGAAAAGAAAAGAAAAGAAAAGAAAAGAAAAGAAAAGAAAAGAAAAGAAAAGAACAATTTCTGTCTGTTTTCCAGTTTTTCGATATTTGTAAAGCAATGAAAGATTTACTAAAAGTCTTTAAAAAATCTTTCGGTAAGGGGCCAAGAAACTATCCTTAAAATAAAAATAAATAAATTTGATGGCACAACAGCTCATGAAGAACTAGGGCCTAGTGACTAACAACTTTCAACCATTCCTGTGTGCGTGTCTGCAGGAATGGAGGGGACCTACAGTTTATTGCCGAATCCGAACGGCTAACGAGCGGCACTTTTCTGTGACAGTAGATACTCTTGAAGGATTTGTCAATTCCTCGCAAGAGGCAGTAGCCGTTTTTTCTTTTAAATAAATAGGTGGCGAGGCTGGGGATTGAACCTTAGACCTCCGGCATGACAGTCCATCGCACTAACCATCACCTCACGGCTACTACAGAAACTATCCTTATAAAATTTAAAAAAGCCTTGTAAAAAATAAAATTAATCCTAGTTTTCAAAGCTGCTCTTAAATATTCTGTTTTTGGCAAACTTAGAATTTATAATTCTTCTGCACAATATTGTACACAGTACGTGGGTTACCTTTACCTAGGTGAAATTCTCCAGTTTGCTCAGCCACTTTACCCTTAATTACACCGGGCTTTACGCGCATCATTGGGGAAAGATCTTTTTGTATCTGTTATTCAATTGTGGAACTCTTTGCCAATCGATTTACAGAGAACACACTGCCCATGTTTAAGATGAAGATATTTTTGTTTTTTTGTTGTACTATGTTAACAAAATACTTAGTTCAAGTTTATTCAAAGCCAGATATTCTGAAAAAAAAATGTAAAACGACACAAAAAGACGAAATTAAAGCTAGCTAACAAGTTATCGAATCAATACTTTTAATTGGTTCAAAAAATTTCAAAGAAAGTGACACTCTTCACAGTTCCTTAACAAAAATTATTTGCTAAAATTTCTTAACACAATATCTAAACATAAAGCTTTAGGATGGCTTTTGTTTCATCTCAAAAAGCACTAAAAAAAAACTGAATTTTACTTAAGCATGCCCAGTATATATTAGAAGTTGAAAAATTGAAACAAAAAAAACTTATGCTCGTGTGCATTTTTTATTTTGTTTTTCTATGCAAATAAAAACTTAAGTATCTATATGTAAGTTTATAGTAAAATCGATGTATTAATTATCTATCTCTTTCTAAATTCTTGCTCTTTAGAAATCGGTATCAAAAATTCTGAATATTCTTGTGTGACCAACTTAAAAAAAATAAAAAGAAAAACAACAACAAAATGTTTTTCTTAAAATAAACGACTTAACACAAAATCCTCGTCGAGGTTTTTCGAGTACTACGCAGCTAGCACAGGGGGGTCATTCCGTAATTTTCAAAACGATAATCATCAAAACGATTATCGCTGACGTGATCGTCAATAATTTGCTTCACGTAATTCAAACACTATCTCCTCGTCTATCGTTTTTCCAGAGATTGTCAAACCATCATTGAAATGTCATAATAACAATTTGCGTTATTAGTGCACAGTTTGTTTGTAAGCCCAAGAAATCGGCAGAAATTTACATTAGATGGTGGCGCAATGGAATAGGTACTTGCTTCTTAACCGAAAGGTTAGGCGTTCGATCCCTGCTGGCGACAGGTTTTTTTTTTTTTTTTAATTTTCATATAATTTGTATTTTTCTCAAATTTTTGTGCCATTTTGCAAAATAAGTAAATTATTTCACTCATTTAACTATAGTCGCGTACAAACTTACATACAATCATGAAAACAAATGCGAAACGATACCTATTTAGGTATCGTCCAAAAGCCATCGTTTTGACGATAGCGTTTTGATGATAACCGACTTACGTGAAGCAAATATGTGATCGTCAAAACGTGATCGTCCAGACGATATGCATTTTTAGGGTTACGTGAAGTAGGACTGTCGTCGAAACGTTATCGTCGGGTGATAATCGTTTTACGGAATGAGTCCCCAGGTCTTTCGGAGCTGCAAAATTGATTTTAGACTACTGGTAACTGGTATCTATCCTAAAAACTCTCCAAAAAATCAGAGTTGGGCTATTTTGTTGCGACTTGTGATGTCTTTATTGACTGGCCTACTTGGTATATTGGACACAATAGTCTGGTATAAACATTATGAAGGTGTTTGCAAAAATGTACTCATTTTCAAAGATCGTAGCTTCAAAACAAAGATTAATTTGAAGTAATTACCAAAAAAAAGATCAACGTTTAACTACGAGTGTTTTATTGATTCCTAGAAATGTAGACACTGACACTACAAGGCCAGAGTATATTGAACTCACTAAGACTATAATAAAAAAACCAAAATAGTCGTATGAAGAATAAATCATAGGTAATGTTCCATCACAGAAAAAAGGTACAACTTGTACACGACTGGTTGGCACGTACTTGCCTATTCTTACTGCGTATAGTTTTATTGCTGATTGTTTACCTTTACATTGTGACAATAACTTGCATATATTTAAAGCACCGCTTCCAAATATGTAATTATAATTGATGACAAAAATAATTACATTTATATATTATAAGTGGACTAAGCTCGAGAAGTGTGGACTTACGCTTACGATCGAGTAATTATGGCTATCATGAAGCATAAAACATCATTCCTTATGACATCAGATAACATAAAATTACTCGTACATGATTGTATCTTGCAAGTTGATTAAAAGGCGTCTTGAGGAGAATATACGAAACAATAGAATTGTTTTTAAAATGAACTAATTTGTAAAATCGAACCTGCGGTGATCTGCATTATTTGATTACATTTTGGTATAGTTTTTGACCGAGACTAGAGAAATGCCAATGTATAAGAGTTACATATTATATACAAATATGTAACAATTTATCGTTAAAAAGCGGGTATCAAAGTGCACGAAGTATACCCATCGGTGGAGGACCCTGAACCCACGGGACTTTTAATAAACAAAACTGTTAAAACTTTGAATTTCTGTAGTCATGTAATTTCATTTTTTTTAATTTTTACTGAAGTTGTTATATCAGATTTCTTAAGGCCCTTTTAACTATTTAATAGGCTTTTACCAAAAACGTCATTTAAAATTTTAAAAATCTAAAATAAAAAAAACGGTTCTATGGCAGGTACCGTTAATATCGGTTTTTGGTAAACTTTTTTCACTGAAATATAGACCATACCACTACTATAGTACACACAAAAAATTAAAAAAAAAATCGTTAGAGCCGTTTTTTGAGATAAATAACTTTTTTAAAACGATTGTATGGCAAGTACCGTTATTTTTTGAGCTATAAAAAGAAAATCGATTTCCCCTCTAGGGAATCACCCAAAAATCTTATGCTCCAAGTTTGAAGAAAATCGCTTCAGTGGTTTAAGCTTTAGGCCGAATTATAGACAGACAAACAGACATACTCACAGACAGACAGACGGAATTGTGGGACCCACTTTTTTCGAGTTCTCTATCATCGTAATGTCAAGTTTGATTGTTATCACGAGTTCGATTTTTTGCACGAATCCATAACTTGCCCTATAGTACCTTTATCGCAAGTAAAAATAAAACTAAGTTTGGTGGCACAATGGCTAATGAAGAACCATGACTTACAACTCTCAACCATTCCTGTGTGCGTGTCTGCAGGAATGGAGGGACGTACAGTTTATTACCGAATCCGAACGGTTAAGGTGAGCAGCACTTTTCTATAACAAGAGAAACTCTAGGAGGATTTGTCAATTCCCCGCAAGAGGAAGTAGCTCGGAAAAAAACTTAAGGTGGAATCGGCTGGTATTGAACCCAGCCCTTTGGCATGACAGTCCATCGCACTAACCATTACGCCACGGGCTACTATATTTTTATAATAAAACTGGCAAAGTAATGAAAAAAAAGCGTTTCTAATGATTTATCCACACGAAATCATTTCTTTAGTTTTGTCAAAGAATGAATTCAACATAATTTACACGATGCCACTTAAGTATTTTAATTAGTCAGTCAGCATTTGTGATTTTTTTAATATGAAAAATAATAGCAGATCCATTAATTAAAAAAGAAAAATGGCTACAAATTGTCAATATGTAATAATAACGTTTTGACAGTCGTTATTATAAAGCAATTCATACCCTAAATTTTTTAATTAAATACTGTGGCAATTCACTCAATGAAAATACTGAACAGTAGTAATAGCCTTATTGCAACTTTGATCTGTTATTATGCAACTGATTCCCACAACACTACTTTAAGAATTGAAATAATCTACTTGCCATTTATAATTATTTTTTGAATAATAATTTAAATAATAACTAACTATTTATTTGAAAAAAAAAATCATACCTCAAGCTCAAGTATATCAGTGTTGCATTTTAAAATTTAATTTGCGATGTTTTATTGTTTGTTTTGCCATTGCACTCTAACATGATTCATTTCAAAATAGGGCAATTCATTCTCAACTCATACTGTTTAAGCCAGAAAAAAGTTATGAACAAAAAAGTATAGCAAATCCAGCCAAGTGAAACCATGCTTCATTACAAGTGAATAATATTGATTTCAGGTGGTTGAAATGTCAAGGGAGAAGTTTTTGCAACTCAAAAAATTTGGTAGAAGTAGAAGAACAGGTTCCTTTTTCGACTTGCTGACTGGATTAGTTTTTCTTTGATGTGAAACCAGTTTTTATTTTGGTTCGCTCTGTCTAAATATGTTTGGATATTTGGACAAATGCTTCCATTTAAACAGGATTTTTCTTCATGTTTTTTTGTTCATATTTATTTTTTTTTATGTTAGTGGCAAAGTGCTTGTAAAGCATATCTAAGCATCTCATCTCTTCATTTTTTGAAACATAAAATACTTAACTACTTAAGTGCTCAGTCAACATGGGGTGAGTTGGAAACTATTTTTATTAAGGATCTATTTTCTAAATATAGATTTGATATTCCATTACTAGCTAGTAAATATAAGATTTTCATCCAATTCATACAATTTAAAAATAAGTTTTACAGCTGAAACATATTTCAACATTTAAGACAACTATGTTTGTGTGAAAAGACTGTACTTAGATATTTATTTTTTAATGTTTCCGTTTATGTAAAACCCAAAAAAAAAATACCAAACTATTTTAGGAGAAACGTTGTACTTATGTACATTATATATATATATATAATATAATATATATATATATATAATATATATATCTATAAATTTGTACATTTGACAACATTAGCCTTACCAAAAAAGTCTACTACTTTCAAATATTATTAATTATTGTTATGATGAAATAATAGAATACGTTTGTTGTTTTACCTATATGTATGGAAAATATAATATGTAGTTTGATTTGATTTGGGGGTCAAAACAAATAAAATGCACGACTGGATCGCACGAACTTGCTTATTCTGATTTTAAAAATTGAGTATAATATAAGGTATGTAGGTACATATAATTAATAATTAAATATGAATGAATGTATTTATCGATTTAATAAATTGAAGAATAGAAATTTAAATATGGAAAAAAATATGAAACACATTTTTTAAATTGATAAAACAATTAGGTACTTAAAATGTTTTAATCTCAGAATGAAGAACGCCATTTCAATTCTTAATAAAATTAAAAAAAAACGTTGGAGCGATATAATAATATACATCTAAGACCATAATTTCAAAAAAAAAATCATTCACCCGTTGTCAAAAAAATGATTTTTCAACAAAAAAAAATGTTTAACTTTTTTTTTAATCCATAAAATATTTTTTTTGAAAATATTAGTATGTAGTAGGTATTATTCACACTTAATAGAAGCTTTAGAGCAAATTTTTTTTATCAAAATCGGTTGAGTGGTTACCGAGAAAGCCGAAAATCAAAAAAACGGTCCATGGCATGAACTGTTAATAATGGTTCTTTGTACACACACAAATTAAAAAAAAATCGTTACAGCCGTTTTTGAGTGGCTTAGGCTATAGGCCGAGGTACAGGCAGACATAGTACAGAAGTACAGAGGTACATACATACAGACATACAGACATTCAGACATACAGACATACAGGCATACAGACATACAGACATACTTGTGTTTAGAATTTCATGTAAGTAGTTGAGAATAAATCTAGCCGAGAAGGGAGTTCAAAATCCCTTAAACACAAGAAGCTGGCCACCCAAGGTACCTACAGCCAGCGCCTGCCTGGCGACCAGCAGCGTTCAAACCTAACACAAGTCACAAGATCTTGTGACTATTCTTTTGTGAGGATTGTTGTGTTGTGACTCGTTAACATTTTCCGAACATTTTCCGAACATAATGTGATATGTGAGTTTTGACTTGCTCTTAAGGAGATCACAATTTCAATTATTTTTGTAATTTAGATTACAACGCCGTTATTCTTTTGTAAATATGTTAAAATGTTTTCATTGGATGTTTTTCTATAAATTCTGGTTGAAGCCCGGGAAAAAGACTGCCCCGGCGAGACAGTTAAATTAACCCGGGACGTCCGGATTTCACTGATAAATTTAACTGTTCCGCCGGGTCAGCTTTTTTTCCGGGCTTCAACCAGAATTAATAGAAAAACATCCAGTGAAAATATTTTAACATATTTGATTTCATCATAGGTCAAACGGGTTACGGTATAAAAAAGTTGCACACTAGCGTTAATTGAGAAAGGTACTGGGCTAGGTTTGTTCATATCCTCCATTTCTACCACCCTTCCAATTAAAGTCTATACCTATTTATCTGGCCCTTAGGTATGACATTTCATAACCTTAAATTTTGTAGAGGATATTATTTATCTACGAAAAGTTGATAAATTTTGAAGTACAAATGCATGCGTATGCGTACTCCACATTTTTCAAATTAAATTGAAGGCCAGTCGGTTTAAATGCACTTAAAACACCTTCACCTTACCTTTTTGGAAAATGTTCTTTTTGTTTGCAAGCGCTTAAGTAGTGCTTAAAAATTCGCATCTAGCTGAAAATTAGTTCATACCTTTATTTCATCATGAAGAATATGCTGTAAGACCCCATGAATCCGAGTGTCGGAATAAAAAGTATAAGTCGAAAATATAAGTTTTTCACATATTATACCCCTGGAATGGTAAATGTTATCGAAAAGTAAAATTCTCTATAAAAGAGATTGACATTTTTTTTTTCATGAACGCTGTCATTTAGAAGATGGGTGTTTTCATAAATGCATGGTTGCTTTACATGCGATCATTTGCAATCATATTAATTCACATAAAATATTTGCGCATGTTTTTTACGCTGCATTTATGAACACTTTTTTTGATTTGCATCATCGGTCAAAAGACTGCCAAAATTGTGTGTGTGAGAAAAAGAAAAATTTGACAGATGAAAACAAAAAAGGAAAGCAATATTATTGTTTATACCATATATCTGTTTCTGGCTTTAAGAACGAAATTAAGATTGCATGTGAGTTTTGATAGTTAACTGCAAATATTAGCTTTTTTGTTTTTATGAAAATCTGATATTTGTCATTTGCATTTATGAAAATTATGCATTCGTCAGACTTTTGCAACCATGCGCATTAACGAAAGCACCCGAAATTGGGGTTTTAAAACAGACCAAGTGTCGAAAATATCGGGTTTTCACATGTCTATGCTATGCTATCAAAAAGTGCCAAAATGCAAAGTTTGTCCCTCCATAAAACTACATTCAAGTTTTTTTTTTCGCAAAAGCGATACCTATCTTTAAAAATGTCATAATTTTAAAAATGTGATCAAAGGTCAAAACACTTGGTTTTACATTTTAGACATTTGATTGGTGGTATTGGTACTAAATACCTCACTTTAAGTTTGTAGAACATAAAATTCTCAACAAAAATAGCCTAGATATTTTTTTTTGTGCGAGCTATCATTTCCAAGGTAACTATGATTTCAAAAATCAGTAAAATTTTTGAGGAGGGGTACGCCTTTCTACCCTTAAAACGCATTGGGGGAGCAATTAATTTCGATAGTTGGAATTCTAAATTGAAAAGTTGATGTAAAGTTCCAGAAATTTCAAAAACTAATCATGCAAATTTATTTTCTGAACCCTTCTCTATAATAATATTGGTATTTTTATAAGAATATTAAAAAAGCAATATTACATTGTTGTTTTCCCAACTCATACATTTTATAGGGCTCATTTAAAACAGGAAAGCAATATGAGCCACTTTTTGAATTTTCGGCCAATAATTCAACTTTAATATGATTTACAACCACATATAACGAAATAACTTAACAAAATTGTCCGTCCGCGCATAAAAAAAGAATTTCGTGTTACATCAAGATAGTTTTATACTGGAAGAGCTTCCAAATGGACCGACGACGACGTCCATCTGGACGCTCGAGTGACATTGACCTTATACTTATATTACCTCATAATTATTCATACTTTTATTCTTAATTCTTATTTGCTAAAACATACAAAATAGTATTTTATTATTATTAAGTGACATTCAATGCAATCAAGTGCGATGATTATGAAATTAATTTTATGTTATGTGTTATGAGTAACATACTTATACATACTTTAGTGGCCCTTACAGTCCAGTGCCGAGATTAACTTATTTCAGCGAGTGAAGTGAGACGACTCGCCTTACTCGCCGACTCACCTCACTTCATTCGCAAAAGTGATTTAGCTATTAAAGTGAAATGAGTAATTTCGAATCTAGTTTCGAACGCATGAAATGTCATAACCAAAGACTATCTTTAAATTTGTTGTCTATGGTTTTGTTTGTTTGAGGTTTAATTTTACCATTTTGTATTTTTATTTTAATTAAACTTTGTCAAGAAACTTAGGAAAATAAAATTTAATCAATGTGTGACTTTAGTGTGAAGTTAGTGTGCACTATCCACTCTTAAGCATTCTTCCAAAGTTTTGTAGTTTGTCCTCACGAAGTTGATGGGGTCGTCCTTGCGATGCTGAATTATATTTTTCACTTGTATTAAAAAAATGTATACCTAAAATAAGAATGAAGAAGAGAATAAACAAAAATAAAAGAAAAGTATTTTTGTTATTGTTTAGTGGACTGTATTGAATTAAATTCAAATGGAATAAAATTAGAATGTAAATAACAAATTAATAATGTTCATCAAATATCATTTTTACATATATAAATATATGTTTGTATAAAAAACAAATCTTTTATGTGCTGCATACTCATTTTTACATACATACATTGTTGTTTTGCTATTTCATTTCACATACGTGAATAAATATGTTGAAATTCCTTTGGAAAAGAACGCATACTTATGCAAAAGTGTAAATTTACCAACACATACACCAAGTCACCGCTGAAACACCCGGCGAGTTAACTGACGTTTCATTTCACTCGCCTACTCACTCACTTTTACTAACTAAATCGATTTTCAATGAAAAGTGAGTCATCTCACTCACTCGCCCTGTTTCGTGTTTTCAGTTTTTGGCGATTTCAACCCTAAAGGAATAGTTTCTTGAATATAACTTCGCTCTACGATTTCAAATTTCCTTCAATTTGAGCTCAGGACCATCTATGTAGACCCAATAGTTTCTAAAACACAGCTATTCAAAATAATAGCAATAATAAATTTATAACAACAAGTATTATAATCTGCAAAAAAAAATTGGTGTTTGGCACAAGATGCATAAAAACACTACAGCGTGTAGAAGAAAAATTATAAGGGAGAAGTATTCTACATCCCCCGTTCAAGCGGGAGGTAAGTAAATGCTACATAAAGGGGGTTTGTTCGTAGATTATGTTCAAAGTAAGTTCACACGTAGAAACAAGTTTCGGAAGATTTTTTTGGCGTTTTCTTTTAATTTCCTTAAAAATCTCTTGAATAGTCACACGAATAATAAATCGTAGGAGATTTTCTGTATTTTCCTTTTAAAGTACCTTGGTTGAATGTACAAACTCATGTAGTAAAAGATTGAGTGTATTAAAAGTAAATAATTTTTTTATGGGAGCCTTAAGTTTAAACTAGTATTATAGGTACATTATAGAGCTTAAATTGAAAAATTGTTAAAAATCAACATAATTTAAAATAAATTTATTAAAAAAGTCTTCTTAAATTGTTTTAAGAGCTAAAAAAAAGTACACCATCTGATTTCTTAAACTTACCTAAGTTTTGGAGAAAAAAAAATTAAAATCGTAGGAGCGGTTTTTTTTAAATTAGTTTTTTTATATATAAAATTTTGTAAACATTTTTTAAGAGAAAAAATTCGTTCAAAATTTTCTTAGTATTTATTTATGTCGACTTAAAAATAAAATACCGACAAAAATTATCTACCCGTTTTGAAAATATCGAATTTTCAAAAAAAAAAATTTTTTTTTTAAAACCCAAAATTTGTTTTTTTTTTTTAATTTTGATATGCAGTATGATTTAAACTTTTGAGAAGCTTTTGTATAACAAATTTTATTTAAATCGTTAAGACACATAATGAGATAGTCCAAAATAAATAAAATGGTTCTATGAGAGGTACCGTTAATAATGGCTATAGACCATACTAATATGAGTATTCACAACAATTTTAATCAAAATCTTGGCAGTCGTTTTAGAGAAAATTTATATATTCTGTAACGGTTTTTTAACATTTATATACTGTTAATTTTGACTATAAGAAAAAGTTTTGTATAAAATATTTTAGATAATATTAAAAAACCGCTTGGTGTCACGTTTCATAAAAATTAACCAAATTATTTTCGAAATATTTGGTTTTCAAAAAAAAATTTTGAAACTTTTTTTAAAAAATCCAAAAAAAAGTTTTTTGGAAAATTTTGGTATACAAAACTATAAAAATTATCAAATTCAGTTTATTCGTTTTCTAGAAAAACGAAAAAACCATTTTTTGGAAATTTAATTTTTACAAAAGGGTAGCATATACCTAATAAAAATTATTGATTTTTTTTTAGAAAAATCTGTCGAGCCATTTTTGAGAAAAATAAGATTTTCCAAAAATGCTAAAAAAAATTATATGGCAGGTACCGTTATTTTTGGTCCTAAAAATAAAAGGAAAAAAACATGCAGGGGTAATGTCCGGAAAACACTTTATAGCTCACTCACTTTTACTAACTAAATCGATAGCAAGTTTAATTAAAATCGGCTCATGCGTTTAGGCTGTAGGCGAGTCCACACACAGGCAGACAGACACTCAGACAGACAGACAGTTGCGAGACCCACTTTTTTCGTCTTCCCTATCATCACAATGTCAAGTTTGATTGTTATCTCGAGTTCAATTTTTTTTACGAATCCAAAACTTGCCATATAGTACCTATACATATATCGCAAGTAAAAATACTTAGTTCTCTGTATAATTTCTTTTCAAAAAAAAAGGAACCTCTTCAAATACCTTCACACTACGACCACTAATGAAGAGTTTTTATTGTTTTTTAATTTTTATAAATTACTAAAATTGTTATCTATAATTTTCTTTAAATTAATTTTTCAGTAGTTACAAAAATTAAAAATAAATTTATTTTCATAAAATTAAAATAATAAACTTTAAAAAAGCTACCTGTTCAAAATGGTAAAACAATCATATACGACTGTGTAAAAATGCTGTCAAATTTATTGAGTAACTTATCTACTATTATTAGAAGAATGTAGTAGCCGGTTTTCTGTAGAAATGTCGTAAATAAAAGATATCCAAATTTTAGTCTGTTGTTTTGAATGCTAACTTATTTTTACCAAGCACGTATTTGAGATTGTATTCCCTGAATATTGTTTGTATATAATATGCTTGTATACCTTCCTTAGTATAGATACTTGTTTGTATTCAATTTTGTATGCTGCGTTTTTTCGTTAAAGCCTACCACATCATCGAAACTTGATAGCTAAATGCACTTGAATTTACTGTGGCAACAGAAGTTATTAAACAACAAACTATAAAGAAATGATGCAAAGGAATGCGGAATGATGTAGGTAAATAAAAAGATACATAAACGAAACAAAAATACCATTTTCATGTGCAGTACGCAAATTTTTTCCCTACGTTCTTTATTCATATGACCTCAATTTACATGAAGCCACATAAACTAAGATTGAACTTAACACGGCTCAATTGATACGCCTTCACTAAATCATTTGTAGCATCTTTTACAATAGCTTTATTTAGCTCTTCAATCTCAAAGACTGCTGTTGCGAAACGAATAATCCCATACAAAGTGACGCAAATTCGTTTGATAAAAAGTATGTTTTATGAAGGTTTTGGTAATAGTTATGAAATCCTTACCTTGATCTTACTGAATGAAGCCTTATTTTTCATTTAATTTTAATTTTTTTTTAATTTTAATAATTTTAAAATAAGAAAACAAATAACAAAAAAGGTTTTTGTGTTTGCTTCTGCAAATAAAACAATTTTCTTTACCCCTCCTTGGGACACAATTTCCCCATTTAACCCTTATACTATCCAAGGGTTAAAAATTTACACTTTTTAATATTACAGTAAGATATGATGGACCTTATGATAAAAATTTTGAGATAACATATGTGATAACATAAATTTAGAGAGAAAAGAAAAGAGAAAAGAAGGAAACAGGAAAAGAAAAGAAGAAACAGAAGAATATGTAAGCATGTAAAATAAACAAACACAAAGCTAAACTACCATTTTTGTGCCAATATATTTTTTTTCCTAAAAAGTTGATTTATTTGTTTGGCTTATGTAAGTCAGATTTATAGATATTTTTTTTTAAGTTCTGCTTTATAATAACTCATAATGGCCCCGTACGAAACCAAGGATCTTAAAAAAGGTGGGTCCTTGTTTCAGAATAGTATATAAAAGGATAAATTCGATAAAACCAAAATTATTGTTTGCTGTTTGAATGTTTTCTTTTTCCGCAGAAAGTTATTTCTAAAATAAAAAAAGTTGTTAAAATGAGTATACTTTTCATGTTATTTTTTTTTTCATATTATTTAACAAGATATGTATTTAAAAAAAAAGTAATTTGTTTAATTTTTTTAATTAGTGCATAATAGGAAAACATTTCAAGAATTTTCCATTAATTATTCTTTTGCAACTTCTTATTACTGGCTTTACATTTATCATGCAGAAACTTTCCTACTGCAATATTTAAGAAGCGCAATGATCGAAATTCTGCTTTTCAAAATACTTGAAATTCACTGGTCCACACAATTTTTTTTGCAGAAGAAACAAAGTACACTTTTCAGAAGTTTTTAGGTGTGCTGAACTATAATCTGAAATAAATTTTCTATATATAACTCTTTTCCTCTCCGGGAAATCTTTAAGTTAGTTTTAAGCCTGCATTCTATAGAATTTAAAAAGTCTATCATTCGAGGTATTTTTGTATACCTACTGAAATAAATCAGGCAAGTAGTAAGTAGGCACTATTTAATGGAACTTGTTGGTTGAATTATTGATTCAAAATGGATTTTAATGGCCTATTGTTCACCAAAGTTAGTGTTTCGTTTCAGCGCGGCGATCTCTTAGACGAATGAATGGGCCCAAGCCAGGCGGGGAGCCAAACCATTCCATTTTACTGAGAATCACAAGAAAATAGTAAAAAAAAAGCAAAACTATTTATAAGGGCTCAGAGCCAGGGGGGCAAGTGCCCCTCTTGCCACCCGTGTGGGCACCAATGACTGTCGGCATCAAATTCAAATAAAGCTTTCCTAAAGTTGCCGTTATTACTTATCTGTTTTAAAAATGTTGGAAGACTATTCCACAGGGAAATCGCATATACAAAAAAACATACATGCTTAAAACATACAAAAATGCACTTTGCCATGTCTGACTAAAATTGAAATATTTTAGTAACCAAATCGAATTTTGAACATTTCAAAATTTTTAAAAATCAACAATGCCCAAATTTAATTTGAACATTAAAAATTTTAATTTGCACTCCTCTGGTTAATTTTTACACCAATGATTAAAAAGTGCTTAAAACATTCAAAAATGCACTTTATCGTGTCTGACTAAAATGAAAATATTTCACTAACGAAATCGAATTTTGAATTTTTGAAAATTTCTGAAAATTAAAAATGCTCAAATCTAATTTGCACACCAAAAATTTTATTTTTCACACCTCTGGTTGATTTTTAAACCAATGATTTAAAAGTGCTTAAAACATACAAAAATGCACTTTGCAATGTCTGACTAAAATTAAAATATTTCAGAAACAAAATCGAGTTTTGAACTTTTCAAACTTTTTAAAATTTAACAATGCCCAAATCTAATTTGCACACCAAAAATTTTATTTTGCACACCTTTGGTTAATTTTTAAACCAATGATTAAAAAGTGCTTAAAACATACAAAAATGCACTTTGCCATGTCTGACTTAAATTGAATTATTTCAGTAACCAAATCGTATTTTGAATTTTTCAAAATTTCTAAAAATTAAAAATGCTCAAATCTAATTTGCACACCAAAAATTTTATTTTGCACACCTCTGGTTAATTTTTAAACCAATGATTTAAACGTGCTTAAAACATACATGCCATGTCTGACTAAAATTGAAATATTTCAGTAACAAAATCGAGTTTTGAACTTTTCAAACTTTTTAAAATTTAACAATGCCCAAATCTAATTTGCACACCAAAAATTTTAATTTGCGCAGCTCTGGTTAATTTCTAAACCAATGATTAAAAAGTGCTTAAAACATACAAAAATGCACTTTGCCATGTCTGACTTAAATTGAATTATTTCAGTAACCAAATCGAATTTTGAACTTTCCAAAATTTTTAAAAATCAACAATACTCAAATCCAATTTTCACACCAAAAAATTTAATTTGCACACCTCTGGTTAATTTTTAAACCAATGATTAAAAAGTGCTTAAAACACACAAAAATGCACTCTGCCATGTCTGACTAAAATTGAAATATTTCAGTAACCAAGTCGAATTTTGAACATTTCAAAATTTCTTAAAACTAGCAATGTCCAAGTCTTATCTGCACACCAAAAATTTTAATTTGCACATCTCTGGTTAATTTTTAAATCAATTTTTAAAAAGTGCTTAAAACATACAAAAATGCACTCTGCCATGTATGACTAAAATTGAAATATTTCAGTAACAAAATCGAGTTTTGAACTTTTCAAAATTTCTAAAAATTAACAACGCCCAAATCTAGATTGCACACTAAAAATTTTAATTTGCACATCTCTGGTTATTTAATAAACGAATGAATAAAAAAGCGCTAAAAACATACAAAAATGCACTTTGCCGTGTCTGGCTAAAATGAAAATATTTCACTAACGAAATCGAATTTTGAATTTTTGAAAATTTCTAAAAATTAACAATGCCCATATCAAATTTGCACATCAAAAAACTTCAATTTGCCTACCTCTAGCTAATTAATAAATTAATGATTAAAAAATCATAAAAACATACAAAAATGCACTTACCATGTCTGACTAAAATATATATACAGGGTGATTCACCTAAGGTGTAACAAAAAGCTAGAGCGTTAAGGTTGGATCGAGGTTAACAAAAAAAAAATCTCATAGGATGGGGGGTCTATTTCTCCCGTTTAGCTGGGAGGCGCAATTTTCTTTAAAATTGACTTAAAACAGAAAAAATATTTTTAAAAAACAACGGTTACACTTACAGTGCCATGAGATACCTTTCTGTAAATTCAGAGATCTCTTACTTTATTTATTATCGAATCAATTTTTTTTTTGAGAATAGTTTTTAAAATATTAATTTTCAAACTCAAAATTTTGAAAAAAAAAATTTTAAAACAGATTTTTTTCAATATTTTATGTAATTAAGTACTAATTTTGTTTCCGAAATTCAATTCTCTTGTGAGTTTTAAGTCAAAAACAGATACCTGGATTCTGAAACGTCTTTTAGTTTTTGAGAAAATTAAAATAACGAGAGAAGCAATGGTTAAAACGCCACGCAATACTTTTTGGAAGGCCAGAAATGTTTGCTTTTATTCTGTTTCTAAATCTAGTTGTTTTAGGGCCACTTGCACAGAAGTTTTTTTGACAGCAGTAACTCCTGATTTATAAATAATTAGAGCTATCTGACTGATTTGAATCAAATCATGTTGTAGCAAAATATTTTTTCTCTATCTAAGTTTAAATGTTATCTTCTCCTCGTTCTCTGAATAAATATTTAAACTCTGAATATGTCCCAGGTCAAATTTTAGAATTTCCTACGAGAAAGCAAGTAAAAGCGTTAGAGTTTGTTTATTTTTCAATGTGTTTTGCGTTTGTTGTGTTGGTGATTCTGAAATAATATTCTTATCCGGTTGTGATTTATTTGTCGTTCGTGCAATTAAAAACGAGACGTTTTTAGTTATTTATTTAATCTGAGATAGTTATCCTCAGTTTTATGTATTTATCCGTTCGTTTTGTGCAAGTTGCTCTTAGAGAGCCGTTTGTCAAAAATTAATTTTTAAACTTTAATTTTTGAAAAGAAAAATTTAAAAATTTTGATCAAAATATTTTTGTTTTTAATATTCGATGGTCCAATAATTTCAAGTCAAATACTAAGAACTAGATGTTAATGTCTTTCAGTTTTTAAGAAAATTAAAAATAAAGAATTCTACTTTACTACTTAGTTTGTAGAAATAGGATCTTTGGATCAACAAAATAACGGATGGAAATCAAAAGGAAAACATACTTTTGATATTTACAATTGTCTCGAAAACTGAAAGACATTGGCATCTAGTTCTTAGTATTTGACTTGAAATTATTGGATCATCGAATATTAAAAACAAAAATATTTTGAACAAAATTTTTAAATTTTTCTTTTCAAATATTTAAGTTTGAAAAATAATTTTTAACAAACGGCTCTCTAAAACAACTAAATTTAGAAACAGAATAAAAGCAAAAATGTCTGGCCTTCCAAAAAAGTATTGCGTGGCGTTTTAACCATTACCTTTGTTTTTTAATAATTTTTGTTTCTGTATTAAGTCAATTCTTTTAGAAAATTGCTTCTCTCGTTATTTTTAATTTTCTCAAAAACTAAAAGACGTTTCAGAATCCGGGTATCTGTTTTTGACTTAAAACTAATAAGAGAATTGAATTCGTACTTAATTACGTAAAATATTGAAAAAAAAATCAGTTTTGAATTTTTTTTTTCAAAATTTTGAGTTTGGAAATTAATATTTTAAAAACTATTCTGAAAAAAAATTGATTTGATAATAAATAAAGTAAGAGATCTCTGAATTTACAGAAAGGTATCTCATGGCACTGTAAGTGTAACCGTTATTTTTTAAGAATAATTTTTCTGTTTTAAGTCAATTTTTAAGAAAATTGCCCCTCCCGACTAAACGGGAGAAATAGACTCCATGAGATTTTTTTTTTTTAACCTCGATCCAACCTAAACGCTCTAGCTTTTTGTTACACCTTAGGTGAATCACCCTATGTATATATATTTTAGTCAGACATGGTAAGTGCATTTTTGTATGTTTTAATGATTTTTCAATCATTAATTTATTAATTAGCCAGAGGTAGGCAAATTGAAGTTATTTGATGTGCAAATTTGATATGGACATTCTTAATTTTTAGAAATTTTGAAAAGTTCAAAACTCGATTTTGTTACTGAAATATTTCAATTTTAGTCAGACATGGCAGAGTGCATTTTTGTGTGTTTTAAGCACTTTTTAATCATTGGTTTAAAAATTAACCAGAGGTGTGCAAATTAAATTTTTTAGTGTCATGATTCGATTTGGTTACTGAAATATTTCAATTTTAGTCAGACATGGCAGAGTGCATTTTTGTGTGTTCTAAGCACTTTTTAATCATTGGTTTAAAAATTAACCAGAGGTGTGCAAATTAAATTTTTTGGTGTGAAAATTAGATTTGAGTATTGTTGATTTTTAAAAATTTTGGAAAGTTCAAAATTCGATTTGGTTACTGAAATAATTCAATTTAAGTCAGACATGGCAAAGTGCATTTTTGTATGTTTTAAGCACTTTTTAATCATTGGTTTAGAAATTAACCAGAGGTGCGCAAATTAAAATTTTTGGTGTGCAAATTAGATTTGGGCATTGTTAAATTTTAAAAAGTTTGAAAAGTTCAAAACTCGATTTTGTTACTGAAATATTTCAAATTTAGTCAGACATGGCATGTATGTTTTAAGCATTTTTAAATCAGTGGTTTAAAAATTAACCAGAGGTGTGCAAAATTTAATTTTTGGTGTGCAAATTAGATTTGAGCATTTTTAATTTTCAGAAATTTTGAAAAGTTCAAAATTCGATTTGGTTACTGAATTATTTCAATTTTAGTCAGACATGGCAAAGTGCATTTTTGTATGTTTTAAGCACTTTTTAATCATTGGTTTAAAAATTAACCAAAGGTGTGCAAATTAAAATGTTTGGTGTGCAAATTAGCTTGTGCATTGCTGATTTTTAGAAATTTTGGAAAGTTCAAAATTCGATTCGGTTACTGAAATATTTCTATTTTAGTCATGCTCATGCATCGAAACTACATTTTTGTATGTTTTTTTAGTCAATTAATTTTTTGGTTTTAAATCGACGATATTTTTTTTTTGTGTTAGTAAAATGTTCAATTTGAAGTTAATCAATTTTCTTTTTTTGTTTAATAATAAAAAACAAATTATAGGTGAAAAAAAAAAATTGTTGCGGGAGTTGAACTTGCGACCCCTCGTGTGGCACCCGGGTACCTTTGACTTTTTGAAAAATAATTTTTCGATTTTTAGTATGTAATCTACAGAGACCTCTCTATGATATGATATGAGGATATGAGGACCTCTTACAGTAATTCAACAAACTGTTGAAGTTCTCAGTCAACTTTTTTTAGAAAAGGCTTTTCTCTTCTAAAGAAAACAACCAATTAATTTTTGTAAAAAAATCAAACTTGCAAATTTTGAAAATATATGTGAGAAATTCAGTGATGTAGCCCATTGTACAATAAAATAAACATAGAATTTGATTTTTACTTAATATTTTTATATATATTACTCATCATCACAAAACGAGTATTTATCACAAAAAATAACATCACATAAATATCTGTATACATACGTAGGTATTTAAAGTATTTTTTACAACAGCAAATTAAGCCGTCTGGCCTTCTGTGCAGCAAACACATCTATAACCTCTTCAGTATTGATATCAATTTCTCTATGAATTGACATCAAAGCTAATCCTGTCAGTCTCTCATCACGGGTAGAGTTTCTCATATGTATATGTTTTTAATCTCTTCATCGTTGAAAATGTTCGTTTCGGTGTGTATGTCGAAACTGGAAGAGTAGCCAAAATTTTTAAAAGTTTGTGGATGTTTGGAAAAAGTTGTTGGTTGCATCTTTGAAGAGCTTCTATTGCATTTTTCGCACGGTCTTCTGGTAATTGTTGGTGGTATTTTGTCTTCCATACTAAGAATTCAGCATCCATAGTGTCCCAATCCAAAAATTTCTTATACAATTTAAAATTTTCTTCATTAAAATTAGTTTCATTTTTACCGATAGTCGATGGTATTAAGATACAAAGAAGAAAGTGTCGACTTATGATTCTCGAATCTCATTTTAAGTTGACTAATAAAGTCATCTAAGAGAGAAATCAAAATTGTTATCCTAAAATACTGCCGTGTTAAGAGAAAATGACTTATCTGACATTTGTCGATTTTTTGAGTTAAGGCAAAGTTTGAAATATTTGGGATCGTTTTTATTAATAACTAAAGCCATATCTCGATTTTTGAGCAGTAAAACAATCGAAACACATCCTCTTTTTATTAAAAATAGTCTTACACCTAATAAAAAAAACGATAAAGTAAGCTCCTATAATCATAAAAAAAAAATGTAGATACCTCATTTTCAGTTAACACGGCAGAATAGGTCACTGAATATGTCGTACGTACGTTGGACCTATTCTGTTGTCTTCCCACAACTCGAGGAAGTTTTATTTTTTCTTCTGCAATACTTGATAATTCTTCTGCTGTCTGGAAAATTATATTGAATGCCTGTAAACACCAACCCCCCCCCCCCCCCCCCCCCCCCCCGGCAACGGCCTTGTCTATGGACCACGTCCACCATGATGATTGTTTCCGCTAACTAAGCGGAATTGTTGTTGTGTTTAGCATGGCAATTATTTATAAGCGAATACATGAATATTCATAAAAAACACACCTAATATTGTTTATATTTACAGATCGGCACTATTAATTTATATCCTGTTTGCAGCCATACCTTCTTCACATAGCAGATATGTAAGTTTTTTTTCTTTTTTTTTGTTTGTAAGTATACATTATTTATTTTAAAGCATGGAAAAAGACACAAACGACAATATGGCGCACATATGTACCTGCCAGAGAGTTTTATAGTTCCTAACGGGGAAGGTGATGTTCAGGAATGGAGTGATTGGAGCTCACCATCTCAATGTTCGAGATCATGTGGAGGTGGTGTTTCTTTTCAAACAAGAGAATGTTTAAACTTTGGGTAATTTGCTTTGAATAGAAAGGTTTTTATTTTCATAACTTAATTCCATAATTTCATTAGATCAAATGGGGTGCAAAATTGTAGAGGTGGTTCTCGAAAATACTTCTCTTGCAATACACAGGTAATTTCTACTTACTATTTATAAAATTCAGAATTCTGGAATACCATAGGGTTGCCATAGTGATCTAAGCTAACTTTGGACTTTAAATAGGGGACGAAACCCGAACAAAAATAATTTAAAAAATCATAAAAAGATAGTAAATTTGTATTTTTGTTTGTAGGTATGTATTTGCTGGGCGTAATGACTAGTGCGTTACAATGTCACGCCAGAGGCCTGGGTTCGATTCCCAGCCTCTGCCACCTAAAAAAACAAATGTTTTTTTTTAAGACTACTTTCGTTTTCGAGTTGAAAAATCCTCCAAATTGAAAAATCCTCCAACAGTATTTCTTTTCATAGAAAAGTGCCGTTCGGACTCGGACTGCAATTTGTTGTTTGACATTTAGATTACATTTTTAATTTTTAACACTTTTTAAACTAAATAGTTTTTAGGAAAAACACAGCTATATTCGTTTCCATAGAAAGCAATCCTACATTTTATTTCAGACCCTATTCATAGAAATCCCTTATCTAATAAGTATATTTAGCCCAAAATGCAACTGTGAAGTGCTTTTTTTAACCGATGCAACCATGGCGCTACGTATGATTTGAAACAAAAATTTCAAATCAATATTTTCTACACAAATACAATTTTTCACCACTGGAACACGAGAGAAGTTGGATATTAGCAGTCCATATAATATAGTCATTCAGTGCATGCTATGAACCGTGTGTGTCTGAAAAGTCTAAGCTGAGACCGAAAATGAATCGAAGACAGACCGAACCGAATGAAACCAAATATGTTTTGAAGCAATCCTTTTTATTGGTCCTTAGTCTGGTTCTGGCTCATCTTAATTTTAAATAAGAGCCTTTACTGGGAGTTGAACCGTGTCCGTCGTCCGTTCCGAAGAACGACACAACTCAACAAAAATTTAATTTTTAAAAATAGGCAACCGAAAATCAAGAACAAGTTGTTCCCGTATTTTTAGTCAGGTGTGTCAATGTTTGTGGGACACGCTTCAATTAACAATTACAAATATAACGGATATTGAAGATTTCATTCCTTGGTACAGACAAGGCTCAAGTCATTTATCTTCTTCTTAAAAGTTTTAACCCTCTTTATACACTTTTATAATCCCTATTTAAAATTGAAATTTAAATAAACTATTTGTAACTTTTACTATCAATTATTGTTGGTTTTATAGCCCATTGTAAAAGATTTTTAGAAACAAATAAATGAAAAAAATTAAATGAAAATTACTAGCTTTTGGTTTGTGTTACCGTTGAAAATTTTACTAACAATAAGCTAACAATAAAATTTACACAAAATTGTATAACATTCTATTTTCTCAAAGGACTGCCCTGATGAAGATCCCGACTTTCGTGCTCAACAATGCTCTAGATTTGATAATGTACCATTTGATGGGGTGCGCTACCAATGGGTACCATATACAAATGCTCCTAATCCATGTGAGCTTAATTGTATGCCAAAGGGAGAACGGTTCTATTATAGGCATAAAGCTAAAGTAATTGATGGTACCAGATGCAATGACAAAACTTTGGACGTATGTGTGGATGGTGAATGCAAATCTGTGGGCTGTGACATGATGCTCGGCTCCAATGCACGAGAAGATAAGTGTAGAAAATGTGCAGGGGATGGAAGCTCCTGTAAAACGATTTCCGGGTCATTTGATACGAACGATCTAGCTGCAGGTTTGTTTAAAAGCTAATAATAATGTTATCGATTTTCTATTTAATGCAAAATGCCTAGTCACAATGACAGTGACGCACGTTTCGTACTTGCTTATGTGCCTTCGAAATTAAAAAAAAAAAAGGAATAACTTTTCTTTTCAGTGCCTTTGGTTTAGCGTTGGCAAACTTATTCGAAATAATTTATTAGCGTTATCTAACAACATTTGTGTTCTTATGGAACATAAGATCCGCTTAAAAATAATTTTCATGTTAAAAAAAAACATCCTTACACATAAGAAAATTTTGTGGACCCTATGTAGAATAATATGATTATTCTTTTTAATTTTCTATAAAAATATTCGTTAGATTATTGTTTTTTGTTATTAAATATCTACTTTACCTTTTAAGGCTACAATGATATCCTTCTGATTCCAACTGGAGCTACAAATATTGTATTAAAAGAGAAAGAACCTTCAAATAACTACCTAGCGTGCAGAAACCTGACGGGACACTTCTACCTTAATGGTAATTGGCGAATAGATTTCCCTCGACCAATGTTATTTGCTGGATCGTGGTGGCACTATCAACGAAAGCCAACCGGTTTCGCTGCCCCTGATCAACTAACATGTAGCGGCCCAACTACTGAAACCATATACATAGTAATGCTTATACAAGATCGAAATGTAGGTGTTAAATATGAATACAGCATTCCGGAAACTGTTTCGAAGAATTTTCCGGACACATATTCATGGACGCACATGGAGTTTGGTCCATGCAGTGTGTCGTGTGGTGGTGGCACTCAAAGTAGGAATGTAACTTGTAATAATCGACTCACACTGGAAGAAGTCGATGAAAGTCTTTGCGATACAAATACAAAACCAAACAATGTGCAAATATGTGGAACTGAATTGTGCGCTCCAAAGTGGGTAGAAAAACCTTGGGGAAAATGTTCGAAAACTTGTGGCAAAGACGGTATCCAAAACAGAACAGTGTCTTGTGAACGGATTTCACCGGACGGGTACGATAATTTCGTTTTATAAAATATAAAATTACAAAAGTATAACAGATAATTATATATTTTAAAGTCTTGCCAGTATTGTGGATGATAGCAATTGTTTGAAAGTTTTTGGAAGTAAGCCCGCAGAAACTCAGGATTGCAACAGAGACATAGAAAACTGCCCAAAGTTTCACAAGGGTCCTTGGACACCCGTAAGTTGTTGTTATACCTTAGAAGACGATGAATTATTATTAATAGTTAAATTAACTTTTTAGTGCAATAAACTTTGCGGTGAAGGAAAGAGGACGAGACAAGTGACATGTTTCAAAGAAGAAGGTGGTAGGAAAAAAGTTTTGCCGAGTGAAGAGTGCTCAGAAGAAAAGCCAGCTGTTGAAGAAAATTGTATGATCGCTCCTTGCGAGGGAGTTGATTGGATTGTTTCACAGTGGAGTGGGGTAAGATTATCAAATTATATATAAGTATTTCAACTATTAAGTTTATTTTTAAATATATAGTGCGAATCGTGTGGACAAACCAAAGAAACAAGGTCAGTTTTATGTGTTTCAAAGTCTGGAAAGGTACATGATGGAAAATTTTGTTTGATGGACAAGCCAACCGTATCCAGATCCTGTAACCCTAAAAAATGTAAAATACAGTGGTTTACTTCTCAATGGAGTGAATGTTCTGCTAAATGTGGGACAGGAATTCAGTCTCGCATCGTAATATGTGGAGAATTCGATGGTTCAAAACTTACACGTGCTCTTAAAGAGTCTGAATGTAATGGTTTAGAAAAACCAAGTAATGAGCAAAACTGTGAAGGAGACCAACAAGAATGTCCAGGTGAATGGTTCACAAGTACATGGGGCGAATGTACAAAGGTTTGTGGTGGTGGACAAAAGTATCGTGAAGTGCTTTGCTTAGCAAATGGCTCAAGTGCTTCTACTTGTGAGAGATCGATGATGGAGTCTACTTTAGAAAGTTGTAATACCCAGGCCTGCACCGATGATGAACTCATTCCAATAGATACAAATAAGACTCTTGAAGACGATTTTGAAAATGTGGAAGAATGTGATGAAGATTACGATGAAGAAGAATATAATAAATCTGAATTTCCACTTTTAAAAGTTAAAGAAAATTTAGTGCTTCCTGAGGTTATTGAAAATAATCCTGATTTCGGATCTGGCGACTCCATCGCCGATGTTGAATCTGTTGATGGAAGTGGTGACTCAACCCAATCAACTACAGAAATCAACAGCTCGGGCACAACATTTAAAAGCACCACAAACACTTTAGAAGATCTTGGGACAATCAATGTTTCCACAACAGAGGCATCAAAAATAACTTTGGGAAACACAACATATTATTCAGGTTCAGAGAGCTCAGAACAAAGCTCCCAACCAGCATCACCATCAACAACAGACTTAAATATTTTCTCAACATCGGAAGTAGCGGAAGCCACGACACAAACCAACAATGTCGACACAACGTTAGAGACTAGCACAAAGACCCTTGAGACGAGCAGTATTACAGATACAACATTTAAGCCAAGCTCGCTGCACCCAGAAGATCTTATGAAGGGCTATTCTACATCGAAAAAAGCAACAGATACAACTCCAGCCAATAACATCGACACAAAAATAGAGAGTAGCACACAGCTTGTAACAGACAGCACAAAGACCCTTGTGACGAGCAGTATTACAGATACAACATTCAAGCCAAGCTCGCTGCACCCAGAAGATCTTATGACGGGCTATTCTACATCGAAAAAAGCAACAGATACAACTCCAGCCATTAACATCGACACAAAAATAGAGAGTAGCACACAGCTTGGAACAGACAGCACAAAGACCCTTGTGACGAGCAGTATTACAGATACAACATTTAAGCCAAGCTCTCTGCACCCAGAAGATCTTATGACGAGCTATTCTACATCGAAAAAAGCAACAGATACAACTCCAGCCAATAACATCGACACAAAAATAGAGAGTAGCACACAGCTTGTAACAGACAGCACAAAGACCCTTGTGACGAGCAGTATTACAGATACAACATTTAAGCCAAGCTCGCTGCACCCAGAAGATCTTATGACGAGCTATTCTACATCGAAAAAAGCTACAGATACAACTCCAGCCAATAACATCGACACAAAAATAGAGAGTAGCACACAGCTTGTAACAGACAGCACAAAGACCCTTGTGACGAGCAGTATTACAGATACAACATTCAAGCCAAGCTCGCTGCACCCAGAAGATCTTATGACGGGCTATTCTACATCGAAAAAAGCAACAGATACAACTCCAGCCAATAACACCGACACAAAAATAGAGAGTAGCACACAGCTTGTAACAGACAGCACAAAGACCCTTGTGACGAGCAGTATTACAGATACAACATTTAAGCCAAGCTCGCTGCACCCAGAAGATCTTATGACGGGCTATTCTACATCGAAAAAAGCAACAGATACAACTCCAGCCAATAACATCGACACAAAAATAGAGAGTAGCACACAGCTTGGAACAGACAGCACAAAGACCCTTGTGACGAGCAGTATTACAGATACAACATTAAAGCCAAGCTCTCTGCACCCAGAAGATCTTATGACGAGCTATTCTACATCGAAAAAAGCAACAGATACAACTCCAGCCAATAACATCGACACAAAAATAGAGAGTAGCACACAGCTTGTAACAGACAGCGTTTCAGATACAACATCGCCGAGCCCTGAAGACCTTGTGACGAACAATATCACTAGTAGCAATTCGATGGATAGCTCATCAGCAGAATTAAATATTATATCAACACCAATAAAAGATACAACCCTTACCAATAAAATTGAAACTGCATTCGAAAGCAGTACGCAAACCCTACATGGCCTTGCGACGAGCAGTATTACAGATACAACATTTAAGAGAATCTCGCTGAATTCAGAAGAACCTTTGACGAGTGATGTAATCAGTACAACTCTGATGTACGGCTCAAAAACAACGGATTTAAACACTTACTCAGCATCAGAGGAAGAAAAAGATACAACGCTAACCAATACAGCATTTGAGAGCAGCACACAGACCTTAGAAGATCTTGTGACTAGCAGTGTTACCAACTCAGAGGCAACACAAACAACGAAAGGAATAACTGACCTTTCTTATACAAGTCCAGAAAGCTCTACAGTTACAGAAAGCTCTGAATTAATTAAGAAATCAACAACTGAAAACAACGGTTATTCAACATCGAAACAAACAATATCTCCGAACCCAGAAGATCTTATGGTGAGCACGACTCCGATACATAGCTCAATAATAACGGAATCAAACACTGACTCAACATCGGAGGAAGCAAAAAATACTACCTCAACCAATGTAACATTTGAGAGCAGCACACAGACCCTAAAATATCTTATGACGAGCAGTGTTGCCAGTACAGAGGAAACTACATCTTATACAAGCTCAGAAAGTTCAACATTTTCAAAAAGCACCGACATAATGACAACATCAACTACAGAAAACAACATTTATGCAACATCTGAAGAAACAAAATATGGAACACCAATCAGTACGATTCCAATGTCAGAAGAAGAAAGAGATACAACATTTGTTACAAGTACAGACGCAACACAACAGAAATCAACAACATTTGAGAGTAGTACATGGAGCCCAGACGTCTCAGTGACAAGCAGTATTACAAGTACAGCTTTAAAATATAACACAGAAACAACAGAATTTGAATCCACTAGTTCAGAACAAACAAACACCGAAAACAGCTCAGAGGCAACAATTGTAGATACGACAGATTCAGATACATCCACTAGCTCAACAACCGCTGACTATACCGAGTTGTCTACTCTTATCACAACTGATAAAAACTCAGATTCAACACAATTTAGTACTACTAGTTCAACACAATACACGTCAAGCTCAACTGAGGTATTTGATAGCTTTACAACGGATTTAACCACAGTCGATATTTGGAACTCCGAAGAAGATTCTACACAAACAACTCCTAACAATATCAATGCTATTATAGAACTGGAATTGAAACCTAAGCCTAAAAAATGCAAGGCTAAAAAACAAACGAATCTTACTTGCATACGCTCTAAGTTTGGTTGTTGTCCTGATAAGAAAACAAATGCTAGGGGACCTTTCGGCTTAGGTTGTCTAGTGATAAAAACTTGTTCTGAATCTGAATTCGGCTGCTGTTTGGATGGGCTTTCACCTTCTCAAGGTAAAAATTACGAGGGATGTCCAACTTCTTTATGCGCAGAAACATTGTTTGGTTGTTGCCTGGATAAATTTACACCTTCCGGAGGTGAGGATTATGAAGGATGCCCACCACCAACAACAATCCCCCCTACAACAATCATACCTGAAGAAGAAAGCGAGGAAACAACTCTTATCACAGATATAACTGAAAGTTCAACCGGAATATCTAAAGAATCCATTTCCATAGATTCAACTACCCAAGGATATTACACAGATGCAACAGATACAACCGAAGACGTAGTGAGCCCAGATGCTTATGATGAAAAAGATTGTACTAAGTCATTGTTTGGATGTTGTAAAGATAAGAAAACACCAGCTCAAGGACCAAATGAGAAAGGATGTGCTTTATGCTCCCAAGAGCCTTACGGTTGTTGTCCAGATGGTTCTACTCCAGCTCATGGTGAACAAGAAGAGGGATGTTGTCTTAATACTCCGTTTGGTTGCTGTCCTGACAATATTAACCCTGCAATGGGACCTAATTTTAAGGATTGTGATTGCAAATATGCACCTTTTGGTTGCTGTCCTGACAACATTACTGCTTCTACTGGTGAAAACAATGAGGGATGTGGTTGTGAATCATCTGCATTTGGTTGTTGTCCTGATAAGCTTACTCCAGCACTAGGGTTGAAGTTTTCTGGCTGTCCATGTCATGCAATGCAATTCGGTTGTTGTCCTGATGGAATAACTATAGCACAAGGTCCTCACCACTATGGATGCTATTGTTCACAAACACAATTCAAATGTTGTTCTGATGAAAAAACTCCAGCTAAAGGACCGAATTTCGAAGGCTGTACTTGTGCTGAAAGCAAATTTGGATGTTGTCCTGATGGCATTAATGAAGCTCAGGGCCATAAATTTGAAGGCTGCAAAAACTTAAATGAATCTCCTCAAAAATCATGTGGTCTTCCAAAAGATCAAGGAACTAAATGTAGCAATTTCGCAATTAAATACTTCTTCGACACATCATATGGTGCCTGCAATCGCTTTTGGTATGGTGGATGTGATGGAAATGGAAATAGGTTTGAAACAGAGAGTGAATGTAAAAGTACATGCCAAGAATACGAAGGTAAAGACAAGTGTTTGTTACCTGAAAGCAAAGGACCGTGTCCAGGTAGACAGAAGAAGTGGTATTTTAATTCTGACAGGAACCGATGCGAGGAGTTTGAATACGGTGGATGCTTTGGTACCAGTAATCGTTTCGATAGTCTTGAAGAATGCAAAACACAATGTTCTGTGGAAGAAAGCATGCGTAAGTGAAATAATAATGTTTCTTATCGTATTTGTGTTGTGTAGATATGACACTGTCGAGAGTTTAGGTTAGTAATTTAATTAGTAATTGTAAGATTCGTAGAAAGGTTGAATTTTTTAGTCAACTATCTATGCCGGTGGTTTCAAAAAAATTAACTGGATATAAGTTATTTTACAGCTGTTTCCGTTTTTATTTTAGTTGCAATTTCGCTAATTAGATTCCGTGCGAACTGCGAACAGCAACAGACACTAGTAGTGTTTTGAATAAAGCTCTCCCAAAAGCAACAGAGTATAGAACATAGAAGATGAGTACTAGATCAGTGTATAGCATTGTACCTCCGGAAGTTTTTATTATTATGGCGAAAGATTTATTCGACACAAATACATTTCAATTGAAAGGTGACATTAACTGCCAATACGTGCATAGACAAAAAAGAAAAAAAATCAGTGGGTTAATACCTATGTTTTTCAGTGGCAATTTCTTTAATTCAGTATCGTGAATTTAATGCCAGAATAAACTGGTTACCACTGTTTTGAAAAGGCTCTCCCATAAACCCTATTCTGTCAATTTTTGTTGAATATAGAATTGATTAATAAGTTAAAGTAAGTTAATTTTTTTTTATTTGAGGAAGATAGAATTTCCTACTAACTTGATACAAACAATTTTCTCAAAAATGTAGAAATCTATTACTTTGAAGTGAGGGACACATTTTTCTCTATTTGGTTCTTTAACTTATTCACGATCTGTATCTCTGTTTAGGGAAGACTAAGAACAATAAATTAAATATTTAGTTTTAGTATACGACTACTAGTTTGCACCATAATCCACAAAAAATAATTATAAACTCTCATAGGATACAATAATATGATATTTTTGATATATTTTTTTTTAACTTACTTTATTTCATAACAATATCTTTTAACGTTGTAATTATAAAATACATAATACTGAATCATAAATTAAATTTCTACATATATACGCATAAAGTTACTAGAATGAAATAGCTGAGTATACAATCTTTTTTTTCTAATGAATAATATAGAATAAAAAGTACTTAAAAAGTAGTAGAATCAAATCAAATAGTTCTATTGATAAGGAAACAATAGAAGCATACAAATGTCAATAAGTTACATTATTGGATTTAATAAAGCATCAGTTACAGAAAGGTTCATTTAAGAATACTGCTCTCACTCTCTCACACCTAAATTTTTCTTGTACCAATATAATAATATTTTAAGTTATCAACGCGTTCGATCAAAAAGAAATTTTCGTTGTAATTTATTTGATTGTTGAATGATAAATGCAAAGGTATTCTCGATAGAAATACTTTACATTTGTTATTAAATATTATGAACTTAGTTTTATTGCTAATTTTTAGTTTATAAAAATTAAACCATCGTCTAAAGGCAGTATTACATTGTCATATATATATGGCAAGTTTGCCAAATAAATATGGCTCAAAAATGTTATATAATTGTGATAGTCATATTTATATGACGAAATATATATAACTCCATATGACACTCATGAATTATTTTCAGTTAAAAAAAAAATATTTGAAAAAGTCTTCTGAAGCTTTATATTTTTTGTATTGAGAAATTTTAGCAAATGATATTTTTAAGATACCGTTATAGCGCAATCATAAGAAGCAGCACGACACAAAAATTTTCTTTTTTTTTTTATTCTTTTTTTGAACATTGATATTTTCTTTGAATATTTTTTTGAGCCAATTTAATGTTTTTTTTCGATAATTTGTTTATTCAGCTTTAAGGTAGTCTTTTTTCGTCATTTTACAATTTTTTTCAGAAGAATATCTGGCTTTGAATTAAAAAACAGACTTTTGACTTTTGCTACCAATATCTTCGCAAGAAATGATGACACTGAAAATTAAAGGGTGGCTTTAAAAACTAGAATTAATATTCTACAAGATTTTTCCAAAAACTTTATAACGATTATTTTTTTTTTGGCTCCTCATAGTTACATTCAGAAAAGGTCAAAAAAAAGACTTTTTACTGCTTTACAAATATTGACTGCAGGACTTAATTTGGTATGACATTTTAAAGAACTATGAACCACCAATATTCCTGTAAAATTTCAAGTTAATCCATTGAACCGTTTTCACGTACCGAATGATCAAAATCGTAAAAACCAATTAAAGAAACAAATTGGGTGGTTCATAAACATTGTGAAATTGTCATCAAAATTGAAACGAAAACAACCATTTCTGCCCACTTTTTCCAAAGTTTTGCGTTAGTTACAATACTCATGATATTTTAATGGAAAGCAAAACATCTTTTCGAGAACAAAAATTACAACTAAAATTTTAAAATTTTGAAAAAATTATTAAATTTTTGTTCCAATCGAAAAAAAAAACATTAAATTGGCTCAAAAAAAATTTCAAAGAAAATGTCAATGTTCAAAAAAAAAAAAAAAATTTTTGTGTCGTGCTGCTTCTTATGATTGCGCAATAACGGTACCCTAAAAATATCATTTGCTAAAATTTCTCAATACAAAAAATATAAAGCTTTTTGTTTCATCTCAATACGACAACTTTTCACAGAGATACAGCTCTTCAAAAAACACAAAAAAAAAAAGTGATTTTTTTTTGTTCCCTTAATTGTTTTGACAAGTGTATATGACTGCATTGGTCATATTTATATTATGACAATCTAATATCACCTTAATTAAATCTAGGTCAATTAAATTACTGTTTGAATAGAAAATAGACGTATCATCAGCAAATGCCGTGACTTTACCTTTGACAATGTAATATCATAATATCAATGTAAGGTTTTTTAAAGCAAACGAGTTAGCATAAATTAAAAAAAAGGATTAGACCTAAAAATGTTCCTTGAAGAACACCCATATTTAAGACGCATTGTGAACTGAAAGCATTTTTAATTTTTACAACTTGTTTTGTTTACGATTCGATAAATAGGAAGAAAACCATTTATAAATGGAGCCTCTTAGGGCTGGCAACGAGACGAGACCAGGCGAGACTTTTGTTAGTCTCGTCTTGGTCTCGTCAAAATAGAAAAATTTCAGTCTCGAGACCGAGACGAGACTAGTCCTAGAGCCTCTAAAACTCGCTTTATAAAGTTTATCAAATAGCATAGTATGGTTCACCATATCGAAGATCTGATTTAATCAATGAATAATGTTGATTGAATTTGAAAAATGTTTAAGCTCTTGTATATTTCACGAGATAATTTCACTTAAGCACTTTCTGTCAGTGCAGTGATAGAAATACAGGAGAGTTTTCAAGCCTTTAGGAAGAACTCTTTCTTCATCAGAAATATGAAAAGTTTCAATATAAAACTTGAATTATTATCAGTAGTTAAACATCGTCAGAATAAAAAAAGGAAAAACCCATCATTATTGCTTAAATCCTTTTAAGAATATGTAGATAAATTAATGTTTTTCATAATCTAATAATTATTATAATTACATTTAAAGTTATAAATGTCTCCAAATGACTTAATCTTAATAACTTTATCTCCTTATTTTTTGCTATTTAGAGTCTAACCCATACAAACTTCCATTTATTTTTAACTTCCCATTGCAAGTTACTGTAATCGGTCCGATTTGTTGAATTTAAAATTTTGACATTTCTCCAGTCAGACATAAAAACAGCAAAGTTCCGGAAAAATCGCCGGAAAGCTGGATTTTGGTATATAGCCTCCTGATGATGTCCTTAAAGAACTGTGAAAATTCCCCATCGATAGGAGTGCCGCTAACAATTTTACGGGGGTTAAAGAACCCCCAAAATGGATTTTCATGAATATCCCCCTAACGGTACCTTGTACAGAAAAAATGTTGTTGACAAATTTGTAGCTTAGAAAATTTCCTGCAAAAAAGATAATCATGTCGATTATGGAATCCGCAAAACCATATCCGCAGTGAATCGCAGTATAGTGCTCTCTTTTCTCTTCATCGATTTCACGAGGAAAGAAAAGAGAACAATGTACTGCGATTCACTGCGGATCAGTTTTTTTTTAATTAAAAAAATCATTACAAATTGTTAAAAAAATATCGAATATCTCGAGAACACACAAAGATATTAGCTTCGGGTTTATTTTATTTAATAGACAAAGCATAGATAATCAATAGCTTGTACAAAAACTCAATTAATGGTTTATTTAAAGGCACAAAAAGTGCTAAAACTTGTAACAAAATGTTTTTCGTCTCGAATAGCTCGAAAGCAACCAATGATATCAACTCCGAAATTATTTTAATCTACACACAATACCTTAACAAAATTAATAATTTATAAGGTTTGTACAAAAATTCAATTGAAGTTTTTTTTTTTCTGGGCCAAAAAAAAAAAACTGTTAAGAATTGTTGAAATTTTTCGCGTCGCATTATATAGAGCAAACAGTCCAACTCTAGTCTTCCCTTGATTGCACAACTGATAAGTTTTTCGGAGATCTTTAATTGGTACTTATCTTATAAAAAAAAAAATCGGGTGTCGAGTTTCAAAGGAAACCAATGGGAAGTTCAGTGTGGTTGAAAATCTGTGATTTTCTTTTTATTTTTTTTTTTATGAACTTTGACAGAACTTTGGACTGAAATTCACACAAATGCACAGAAATTCACAGAGTTTCAAAGTAAAAAAACGAACCCAGGTTTTCTTCAAGCTCACCGAAACCTCAATTTATGTAGCTTTTAAAGCATATGATTTCATCCTACAAGTAATGTGTGTTTTTAAAAGAAATTATATTATTTTAAATACTTTATTTTTTTCAGCACCTTGTGAGCAACCCATGGACAAGGGGCCTTGTCAAGGTAACTTTGAGAGGTGGTTCTATGATAATGAAACCGATATCTGTCGTCGATTTATGTATGGTGGTTGTAAGGGCAACAAAAACAATTATGTCACTGAACATGCTTGCAACTATCATTGTCGACAGCCTGGAGTACATAAAGGTTCGTACTTTGAATATTTTTTAAAGGTGTAATTTTAATTCAAAAAGGTGTTTGTTTAACTACACGTGCAAATAAGTTTTAGTTTTTACCATAAAACAAAGGGTGGTTTGGCCGCTTTTTAAAGCTAAAGTTATCGACGAAAGTTATCCCCATTATAATAGTATACCTCAGAATAGGGTAGGAATGTCGAATTTTCTACTTAGCTTGTTTGGAAAAGAAAAACGATCCAAATAACATTTTTAAATAAATTAGATCACATCTGCAATAATAACACGATAAGTTTTTAGAATTGGCATAAATTTACCTAAACTGAATTAAAAATAAATAAATAAATTTGGTGGCACAACGGGGCTCATGAAGAACCAGGGCCTAGTGACTTTCAACTCTCAACCATTCCTGTGTGCGTGTCTGCAGAAATGGAGGGGACATACAGTTTATAGCCGAATCCAAACGGCTGATGGTGAGCGGCACTTTTCTATAACAAGAGATACTCTTGGAGGATTTGTCACTTCCTCGCAAGAGGCAGTAGCTCGGAAAAAAACTTAAGGTGGAAGCGGTTGGTATTGAACCCAGACCTCTGGCATGACAGTCCATCGCACTAACTATTACGCCACGGGCTACTACACCTAAACTGAATTACTTTTCCAATTAAAATTATACTTATGTAATTATACCGAATAATGTGGTTTTCTGCTTGTATAGCATGTCACATGTTGTTATGATTTTAAAATTATTTTATTTTCCTTCATTTAAGTATAACAGTAGCAGTGACATGATATTTAGTGCGTAGGAATGTCATGCTGAAGGTCTAGGTTTGATTCCCAGAATCCCAGCCTCGTCAAAATTAAAAAAAAAAAAAAAAAAAAAAAACCGCTACTGCCTCTTGTGAGGAATTGACAAATCCTCCAAGAGTATTCTTTGTCCTAGAAAAAAGCGGTTCACGTTAGGCCGTTCGGATTAATTAATAAACTCTAGTAACCCTTCATTTCTGCAGACACACAAAGAGGAATGGTTCAGAGTTCAAAGTCACTAGGCTCTAAGTCTTCATGAGCTGTTATGCCAACAAATTTATTTATTGTTTTTTTATTTAAGTATGGAGCAAAGGTTCTGTTCAACTCGTCGAAAACCTTTGGAAAAGTATTTGCATTTACAATATAAATAAAACTTGTACAAATAAAAACATTTAGGGTGGATTGAACAATTATAAAGCCCTAATTTATCTTCCGTAAAGTTTTATGTTATAAACCAATATTTAAAAAACTTTACTCAAATTAATCTTGAAATATGTACGCATAAGCTTTTCGTCACAGCACTATTTTTTCGCAAGGGTTCTTAGTAAAATTTTACCCTGTATGCACAACATTACGAGCTTCTTTTTTTGTATAGTGTTAAAAATTGACTCCTACTAAGTATATGATGTGTCACATGAAAGTCCGTTTTATAAATTCCTCTAAAAAATGTACAAAATTTAATGTACCTGCATAAAAAAATAATTCTTTTATTTGTGTTTCCCTCATATATTTGTTGTAATAATTATATACTTACTTTATCGCTAATTTTGCTCTTGATCACGAAACACAAGCTTTTTAAAGCCACCACCACCATCCCTTATTAAAAATATACCTGTAGATTGCATTTTATTTCTATGCTAAATTTGTTTAAATCATTGCCAATGTATGTTTTATTTTTCTATATTATTTTTCTAATGAATCTTGTCTATTTTCAATATGAATTTTTTCTACTAATGCATGCATGCCTACTTTATGTCAACAAATCACAGAACTTTGCTCGCTTCATAAAGAAACTGGTAATTGTGACGGTAACCATGCACGTTGGTACTACTCCGAAACTAATGAAAAATGCTTGCCTTTCTACTATTCTGGCTGTGGGGGAAACAAAAACAATTTCCAAAACTTGGTGTCTTGTGAAGAAAATTGCCCTAAAAAAATTGGTGAGATTAGCTTTCAATGCGATATCATTTATTTTTGTTAGGAACTATACACAAATGTAATAAATAAAATACGAAATATCATTCCATTTTCATAGCTAAGGATATTTGTGAAATACCAGCATTAGTAGGTGAATGTGCTAATTACACTGCACGATGGTACTGGGATACAAATGCCGCCCGGTGTCGACAATTCTACTATGGAGGATGTGGTGGAAATGAAAATAATTTTAACCGCGAAGAAGAATGTCAACAGCGATGTGAAAAGAAACCTCAGGAGCTAGCTATTAACCAATCTGACCGCAAACCTTACCATCCTCCTAGAATAACTGCTCCTCCTACTACTAATGCTCCTCCTCCTGAAAATGAGGTTATAAGTGAAGAAAAGTGTTTTCAACCTGTTGAATCTGGTGATTGTGATGAAAATCTACGTCGTTGGTTCTATAACGCTGCAATGGGCATTTGCGAACAGTTCATTTATAGAGGGTGTCGTGGGAACAATAATAATTTTGCTTCAGAGATGGAATGTGAAGAAAGTTGTTTCCCTCTCCATTCAACTTGCTTACTTCCAGTACTTTACGGTCACGGCAGTGAAAACACAACGCGATGGTACTATGATGAGCATGTTAAACGCTGCTTCGAGTTTGAGTTTACTGGGCTCGGCGGCAACCGTAATAATTTTATTAATGAACAAGACTGTATGGAATACTGCTCTGAATACGAAGAAGAAAAGTCAAATTCTGAATCAACTTCGGTAAGAATAACAAAAAATAAGAAGTAAACATACAAAGTTAGTTTAGTAACCTATGTATGGGAGAGTGGGGCTAGAAGTAACCGGGGAAAAAACCAAACAAAATGGAAGGTTTCCCCTGAAAATAATGAATAGCGTGCAGAAGAAAAATGTTCGTCTCCCTCAAAGCTTATGTTAAGTGTACTTTAGTTGTGAATAGGTTATAGGTTAGGGGACGAAACGAATAAATTTGATAGGTTTGTCTTTGTAACTTTATTTTTCTTTGTATTTTTCGTAGTATTCCTTTTCGCGGGAAAGAGATACACTGCCTGGTTGTTTTTTAATTTAATTTTAACTAATTTTATATAAGATAAAATTGTTGAACTGATGGTATCTGAAATTATATTGAATTCAATTTTTCAATTCTAAAAGTTGTTATTAATCTTTTATGAAGGTTCTTTGAGTGAAACAACAATCTTTTTGATCACGATAATGTAGGGTTAGTAGAGTTAGGGCTTGGAGAGTTAGACCTGGTTAAGTTACCGGGTTCGCTCTTCATGAGATCTCATAACTTTTTCATAGCGGAAGCGTTATGAGCTAAGTAAGTCTTGGCGACCTATTCTACATGAAATGTTTTTGGCGAGATAGCTATTTCACGAGCAGCCAGGCCAGTCATCATAGAGTTCTTTATAGTGGTAATAAGTTAATTTTACCTTCAATTTGATTTGATAACTTCTTTCCGAAACATTCAAAATCTTCAATTTTTGTGATGTAAAAGCTTTGCAGCTTTTACTGCACAGAAAAATCCCCTCCTCCCCAAATACTTGGAATAAAAATAAGAAAGGTCAACATTCAAATAAGTATAGCAGCTATCACTGAAACAAAAATTCAAAACTTACACTGAAAGAAAAATTTCTTTAATAATAATTTATATTTACCATCTATAGAGAATTTAATTTCAACACATTTTTCACATATACGAATATGTAGTTCTTTCACTCAACAAAGTCTACTTGAATTAATTACATATGTAATACATGCAAAAACCAACATAAAAGATTACAACTGAAGACTTATGTGAGCTATCAGTAATTTTCTAAATGTTTTATATTTCAAAATAAATAAATTTAGATTTTAATAATCAAAAATTCTTGATTTAAGTAAATGACTTTTTAAAGACAATTGAAAAATTGAGAATATTTTGCATAAGTATTCAGTTGTTCCAACAAAAGGTCACGAATATAGAAATAATTATAAAAGATTAACTCCAAATAATAAATAACATATTTAATAAATATAAAATCCAACAGAAAAGATTAACTTTAAGAAATAAGAAACAGAATTATGACTAACATAATTGTGTTTTTATTAATATTATTGTACTATTCATACTAGAATGTCAGTTTATTAGACTTGACCATTCTTTATTCCGTCAATTTCATGGAATTTGTGAACAACAACAACAATTTAAAGGCGCTACCACCAATTGTTTACGAATTAATTTTTTTTTTTTAGATATTTTCAATTCTTTTTATTTTAGTTTAGCTGGTTTTTTTCAATGTTCCCTAAAATGATACCAAATTTCAACAATTATTTTGTGATCACTTTTTCCTTCTGCGAAAATAAAATCAAATCCTACCACACGTGACTGTCGTAAATTTGATGATCAAAAATCACGACCTCAAAATTAAAAAAAAAAAAATTATGGAAAAAAATTGTGTTTAACTTATTTTGTTCAAAGTTTGGCGGTCTATTTTGGAGAAACTCTAAATATTTTGACCATTTAGGTTTCCCGGCAGCTCGAAGGGACCAATTATTATTCCATTCAGAATCCCAGTCGAATAATTGATTTTAAATTGTTACTCTCTTCCCTCATATTTTCTCAATTTTCGGAGTAAAAAGTAATTTTTTTTTTTAATAAAAAATGACAAAAAGCTATTAAAATTTCCGTTGAATTTTGAACAATAACAACAACTTAAAGGTGCTACCACCAATTGCTTACGAATTAATTTTAGGTATTTTAATGCGTTTTATTTTTGTTTGGCTGGAGATATAGCTATTTCAAGGGGTGCCAATTGTTCTCTGAATGAAATTGACGGAATAAAGAATGGTCAAGTTTAATAAACTGACATTCTAGTATGAATAATACAATACAAATAATAATATTAAAATTTTCTACCAATTATTTTCTGGCACCAATAGTGTAGAAAATTTATGAAAAAGAAAATCAATGGTATTCATCCATTTGTAGCCGTGGTATTCAAAAACGTAAAGTAAGTAAAAAAAAAAATACACTGAACGAAATAATGCACATCGCGTTTTTATTTCCGGTTTCAGAGCAGTAATAAAAAGGGCTATACGCCGTTTCAGGATTATTCAATGTTTACCCTGTTATATTTACCCAAATTACAGAATTCGATGAACAAGATGAATAAGCTCCAATAATACAAGTTCTGCGAAAATTGGTGAATTTCACGTACGCCCCCAATATGGAAGATCTTAAATTTTCGATTTTTTCTTTGTTTCAACAGCAAGACCTACCGTTATAATAAAATTTTAATTTGTTAGGGCATTTACGGCCATATTCTTGACTTTCTTTAAAACTAGTTTTACCGAAAAACTAGATTTATAGCGGTTTCGAGTTTTGATTTTGTCACGAATTTTTATTACTTTGACGTTTTAATCAAAATATTCATACATAGTTTGACATCTAAATCAAATCACTAATTTTTTTTTTTGAGAAACTTAAATTTTGAGACCCCTATAGAACTAGTTTCTCAGTAAAACTAGCTTTGAAGAGAGTGAATAATATAGCCGTTAGTCGTATTGTTCTAGTAATTTTAAATTTTTGATTTCAAGAACCACTATAACTTAGTATTTGAAATCTAGTCAAATGAATGTGCTTGATCAGCTTGATCAGTTTTTTGGCTCTATTGGTACTAAAATTAGAGGGGGTCGTAAATCGACTGTTTTGTTCCAGAAAAAAATTGTGAAGTTCCTTGCTTCAGAATTTGACGCGGTACTACTGTAACCTTTGATTACAGAAACTTTTGAAATAACATTTTTCTTTGTTAAAAGATCCTTAAAAAATAACTTTTATAAACTTTCTAGCGTAAAATAATAAAATAATGAAAAAACTCTTGGAAAACGAGCCCCTCCCTCCATCTTGTGGCAATGTGCTGGAAAATAAAAGTAAATTTTTCTTATGTGGCATAGGCTGGTTACAATTTTTTTTAAATGATGCTCGTAAGCAAGTATACAAGTTTTTTTGTATGGTGTAACAGGATCCTGGCATCACTGAGTTAAATTTATCAATTCCTTTGTTTTTGAAATTTAATAAAAGGATTGTCTCGAATAGGTAAACAAATTGTACATACGTATGTAAATCGGATTCGACACTTATTAGTTTTGTTATTTAAATTTATTTATATCTGTGAAATAAAAAAAAAGTTCCAAATCATAAAATTAAATTTTAACAATAGCAACTTTCAATATAATATAGGATGAATACCAATGCACTCTTCCCTTGGAGACAGGTGATGACTGTAAAGACCATATTTCGTCTTGGTATTACAATAAAGATTCGCGGCAGTGTGAACACTTTTACTACACAGGTTGTAATGGCAATGAAAATCGTTTTGAAAGACGGGAGCAATGTGAACAAAAGTGTTTAAAACTAAACAAAAAAGGTGAGTTATAAATTAATCGTATTTCAGAATTAAAACCAATTATGGAAAAATTGAACTTTATTCTTATTTCAATTTTTATGACCTATTGCTTACGTTTGAAGATATTATTTAACGATACAGTTGGAAATGTTTCGACTTTTACTATTATTTTGAGACATTTTTTTTTTAATGAAGGCATTATTTGCTTATATTTGATATCTAAGTGTAGGTCTTGTTTGTAACTTCTTTCAGATTTGATGGCTTTCAATTAGGGATGAAACGATACCTCCAAAGTATCGAGTGCATGTACTCGATACCGGTATCGAAAGAAAGTATCGATACCTACTCGGGTATCGGTTGAAAGGTATCGATACCTACTTGGATCGAATCCAAATTTTAAATATAAAAACAACAACAAATTTTAATTTTTAATTTATGAGGAATCGAAAAAAAAAAAACATTTTGTGTCGAGTTAAACCAGAGTTAGTTAACTCTGGATATTTATTCACAGTTAACTCACTGTTTTCAAAAGAAAAATTATATGTGATTCAACTTAAAAACAAACTCTTAGGATAAAATATCAAAAGCATCTGTTCAGTAAATCCCGAGTTAACCCACCAAATTCGGTGAGTTAACTTTAATCTTGGACTGATAAAGTGCCTAAACGATTTCGGGTGATTGTTCGCTTGCATGCTTAAAAAAAGTCTAGTGGATTAGATTTAAACTAAAAAGAAGCAAGAGAACACAAGTACGAGAAACCGAATCACTTCAAGGAGAGTTTTGACTATAGCTGAAAATTGAAAAACATGAACTTAAGTTGAAACGATACTTCCATTCGATCCAACTACTTTCATTCAATACTTACTTACTATCACGACTAAAAGTATCGATTCCAAAAGTAATTGATATCGAATCAAAAGTATCGATCGTTTCATCCCTATGTACTTTCAATTGGTTACGGTGATATTCAAGTTCTTATAAAATTTATAAAATCTTAACAGCTGTAAATACACATTAAATTAATATAATCAGCCTTATTCTGTAAGGCGTTGAACGCCAAAAAACAAACGACAGTGTGAACTTGGTATTACGTAAAGCGTTAAACACCAAATAATCGTCAAATTGTCGATTCTATCTTGTGAAACGCGTTCACTGTATTTTTTTCTGTATTCCGTTAGTCGTTTCCATAAGAAAAACGTCGAAATCTGTCGTTGAGAAATTTGCTGACGACAGGAGTTAAAATGTAAAATTTTTTAAAACTTATTTTAGCTTTTATAATTTAAAATTCTTTGTTTAGGGTAAAAATAACAACCCAAATGAGCTCGTGGAGGGAATTGAGTACCTACTAGGGTGGAGGGTCAAAGTATGGAATACATTCAGTTTATTGCATTTAAATGATTAGAATAATTTGACATCAAAAAAATAATTGTTTAAATAAAATCTTTAGTCCTCTTCCTCAACTCAAAGTAAGCTTAGAATTTAATGAAAAAACACCCTTTTTCATAGCTTCGAGCTGAGGTAGAGGGCTAAAGATTTTATTTTAAATAATTTTTTTTATGTCAAATTATTCTAATCGTTTAAATGAACAATTCGAAGAAACTGATTCAACAACTTTGTTTTTATCTTCATAATTGAGCAACCTCGCTAAAAACTTTAAAAGAGGTTCTGAGAAAAATTATGGATGGAAAAGGAATTGCTTTAGATCGAATCCAACTCCTCTGCAGTATCCAATCTTTTTTTTTTTTTTTTTTCTTCATCTTCGTCGTCACTGCTGCTCCAAGAAAAATAACTTGCTACACTATACATTTTTCTTATGTTTAAAACAAATTACGAGTAACACAAATATAATTTTCAAAAACCAAATTATTCAATTTGTAAGCAATTTGATATGTCAAATATCAGTTTTTTTGGTGGATCGTATTGTGAACGCTGGCGTTTTAGCTACGGAATACCAATAAAAAAACGACACGACTCCAAAAACGACAGTTGACGTTTAAGAAAAACGCCTTTCGGAATAAGGGTTAATATTTTATTTGATTTGGTCTTCACCTTAGAGTCACATACATAGATTTGAAACACACTTTATGAATACCCAAACTAAATCATGAGTGTTCACTGTACTGCTAAGTGAAAGAAGTGCATGCATTTAATTTTTTTTCAAGCATTGAAAAAAGGGACAAGAAAAACAAGCCTGCAACTGACCCGTTCTACTTTCAAAGAATAAAAAGTTGGCTTTGTGCGAGATTATAGATCAACTTACGCTGGCGCTGCTGTGGGCATGGACTGGTCTGGTCAATTATTTTTACGAAGACTCTTAAATGGGTACTCGTAATAATTTTCGGGTACACTAGAGTAAATTATGAGTATTCACAAATGAGTACTCTTTTTTTGTGGGTACAGTGCTCTCTTATTAGTAAATGAGTACTCAATTCATCTCATACTGTTTTCAAATATCAGGTAATGCATTCATTCACATATTAAGCAGTGAGTTCAATTAGTTGGCTGCAGCAAACCTCTAATACAGGCCTCTGATATACGCAAAAAATTAAAAACGAAAATGAAAAAGTTAATTCAACCATTTCAGATTTGGGGTTTAAAACACAAATCAAACGTGGTGAATCGAGGTGCCGTGATATAAGGCCAAGTGACATAAGTCCAAATTTGGGTGTTTGGCCTTATATCACTTTACAAAAGCGACATAAGACCAAATTTACATATTTGGCCTTATGTCGCAAATTTACATATTTGGCCTTATGTCGCTTTTGTAAAGTGACATAAGGCTATAGTTATCTAACATTCCCAAAAGCTCCCTTTACAGTCAAAGAGGTTTCGGACATCTGTAAAAGCGAAGATATATTGAATAAATTCAGCATGTCGCCACGTATATGTATGTATATATTGCTGCCCCCTTGCTTGGCTCACTATAGGATTTGGGGTAGGTGCGAGGTTGGGTGTATGCAAAGTTTTTTTTGGATATTAAGAATCTTAATTTAAAAAAAATTCTGAATGTATCCTTTGTATAAACAGTCAGGTGGGATTTACCGGAATATTTCTAGAACTTCATTATGTCGGCCTTTTTAGATAACATATATTTAGAAAACAGCTGTTTACATTGGATATATGTATAGAATTAATTCAAATTTTCTTTAAATCCAGACTACTTAAATGCAAAAGAAACTTTGCATACACCCCAACCTCGCACCTTCCCCAAACCTATAGTGGACTGAGCAGGGGGGCAGCATGTCCCCCCCATACATACCTCACTCTTTATACGCCGTAATGCTGGGTGCTCTTGGATTTACTGGTAAATTCTAGAGTTTTATTATTTCGGCTTTTTACAGTAACATATTGTGTATATGTACATATACATATACGTGGCGACATGCCGAATTTATTCACTATGGTTTCGGTTTTAAAGAAAACAGTTCAAAGTGACATACGGCCCAATTGGCTTCCCTTACGTCACTTTTCAAAAGTGACATAAGACCAACCCTTAAAATTTGGCCTTATGTCGCTATTGAAAAGTGAAATAAAGCCAAACACCCAAATTGGGCCTTATGTCACTTGGCTTTAAGTTACGGCACCGTGAATCGAATGAATCTGGATTATTTTTATTATTTTTTAACTGCGTGAGTGCTTTGTGTGGAGATTGGAATAAAGATGAGAAAAACTTCACTATTTGCACTAATTAACGACTCCATTTTATTTTTTATGTTGATTTTATTTTATTATTAACACGGACCACAAAGAAATTATTGCGTATGAAAAATAAAATACCTATTCGAACTGACGTTTAGTTATGCCATTTATTTTGGTGTGTGTGCAAGTACGTGTAAGAATCTGTGTAAATCTGCCATAAAATCGAGATTTTAAAGATCAATCGAAAAAAAAATACAGACACCGCTAAAATTGAATCGAAAACCACATTAATTTTTATTTTTACATCTATTCAACTTAACTATTTACTATACATACACGGACAATATTGTTTCAACACCATCGCGGTGTCATCATCAGCGAAGCAAGAGGCAGTGTGCTGGAAAATAAAAGTAAATTTTTCTTATGTGGCATAGGCTGGTTACAATTTTTTTAATACATGCTGCTCGTAAGCAAGTACAAGTCTTGCTGTATGGATTTAAAGGATCCTGGCATATAATGAGCTAAGTTATCGATTCCTTTATAGATACTTGAAATTTAATAAAAGGATTAATATGTAATATAAATATAACATATGCATACTTCCAATATTTTGATCATGGAAAATGTTACAAATCAGCAAGTGATTGTATAATCCGTTTTCATTGTCTTTTATTTGTTAAAGTTTTCAAAAGATACAGTTTGAATAAAAATATTATACTAAACTAGCTATGAATTCGAACTGGAATATATAATAAGAAAAAATTGAGTACCTACTTCTGCAGGATTTACCATCAGATGAAGAAGAAACTAACGTGTTGCACACTGATAAATTTTTGTATTTCCATTTTTTGTTTGATCTTGTAATCTATTACATGTTAAAACAATGTAGAAAAACCGTTCGAACAAAAAAAAAAAAAACAATTCAGAAAGTATGTAGTTTATTGTTATCACGACTTTTCTGGCCTAGTGTTGCAATGTTTATCTACGTAGTGTGTTTATCTTGTTTAAAACAAATCGTAGAAAAAAAAATCCCCATCCAATTTGGGTGATTTTTAGCCGAGTTATGCGCGTACAAAAAAAAAATAAGTATAGCTAATTAAGAAAGTTTGAAATTTCAAGATGTGTTTACGATTTTCTAGTAGCCCGTGGCGTAATGGTTAGTGCGATGGACTGTCATGCCAGAGGTCTGGGTTCAATACCAGCCGCTTCCATCTTAAGTTTTTTTCCGGGCTACTGCCTCTTGCGAGGAAGTGACAAATCCTCCAAGAGTATCTCTTGTCATAGAAAAGTGCCGCTCACCAGCCGTTCGGATTCGGCAATAAACTGTAGGTCCCCTCCATTCCTGCAGACACGCACACAGGAATGGTTGAGAGTTGTAAGTCGCTAGGCCCTGGTTCTCCATGAGCCGTCTGTGCCACCAAATTTATTTATTTATTTTTGTTTACGATTTTCTGATTTTGCCGTTCGAATTTTCTAAATTTTGGTCAAATTTTGGGCTCCGTTGTATGTTAATTTGGTTGAATACAACTCCAACAACAAAATCCCTAACCAAATCGGATGATATTAAGCCGAGTTATGCGCGTACAAACACAAAAAGGGATTAATATTTTATATATTCAAATATTTATGTTATATATTTTTAAAGTTACAAACAATACCTAAAGCCCTTTTAGGATTTATATATAATTATTTAAAACGGTACAAAAAAGGAAATATCAATGGTAGTTCTTAAAGATCTTTAATAGTATCTATATTTTGTTAGGTAGGTATAGCGTATTAACGGGAGGAAGGAGCACTATTCTATTCAATTTCAAAAATATTGTTTGAATGTAACCAAAAAAAAGAATGATTTTTGTGATTATATTAGTATGCACGCTTTTTAAATGTGAACAAATGCACTTCAATTTGTATTATTAATACCTTTTCTTAATTTGAATTTACTTAAAATGTTAATTTTCATTAATCACTTAACATATTAAAACTTACGGATATTGTCACACTTGGTGCCAGTTAAACTGCAGTTCAAAGACGGTTCAAGCATGTTCGCTTACTTAAGTATGCATTGTTGAACCTCAGATAATCCGACCAAATTCGTTAAGTAACAGCGCTTGCATATAACTGGCCACTATACGTTTAAATTGCATATTTCAACCCTGATGTGTGGAAATTCTAAGATTTAAGATTTATGAGGTGTGATGTAAGTCCGAAATATTTTGTTTTCACATTTTATTCCAGACTTTAGCCTAAAGATTACAATTGGCAAAAGACCCTAATAAATTATTATAACATAACTAAAATTCAAATTTTTATCGTTGAATAATTCTAGAATTTCCACATTTCTGATGAGTTTTGTAGCAACGTACATACATACAAATTGTTGCAAATCAAAATTGTAGCTATATGTATATACATTAATTATTTCATTAATATAATTTTATAGATCAAACCACAGAACCATTAGTGAATAAATGTGAATCTGCCGATGATCAATGTCGTATGTTGCAATGTCCGTTTGGCGTACGATCTGAACAAGGATTTGACGGATGCCAACGATGTGATTGTGTAAACCCTTGTGCAGATCATAAATGCTCAAGTGAAGAAAAATGCACGGTTGATATATCAAGCGATCCTTCTTCCAAAACCAAATTTCTGCCCATTTGTAGACGGGTTAATAAAAATGGAATTTGTCCACGGCTATCCAATGATTCAGATTGTCGTCGTGAATGCTATGATGATGCTGATTGCAGAGATGATAGCAAGTGCTGTTCTGAAGGCTGCAAGCACGTTTGCGTTCGTCCCTATCAGCCTAATCTACAACAAACAACAGTGACCCCTCCCGCACCAAAAACAGAAAAGATTCTTCCAGGAGAATCAGCTGCAGCATTAGAGCCAAAAACGTCTAAAGAAGTTGAGGTAACTAGCCCTGTTGGTGGCACAGCACTTCTCCGGTGTTTTGCTACTGGTAACCCGCCGCCGGTTGTAACTTGGAAACGCGGTGCTATTTTGGTAAGTAAATATGTAAATTATTTTTGAAGTAGCTATGTTTTCCAATTTTAACCAGCAAAATAATTAATTTGAAATATTAAACTATTGCTCAAGACACTGTTCAGATTTTTAATCTAATATGTATCTACAAATCAGCCCTAGTTTAATAATGTGATCAGTTTTAAAGAAATCTAAGTTAAAAAATATTCAGAAATCAACAGACTGATTTATAAAACTTTTCCAAAGTATATCTAATAATTTTACAAAAAGTAAATACCTTATTTATAAACATTTTCCAAGAGTGTTCTAAGAAAATTTAATAAATATGAATGCATCTGCAATATATATTTTGTTTGAAAATAAACTTTGGAAATAATTATTATGTGATTTCATCCCCAATCAAATATTCTACATAATAGTTTTAAATGTGTATGTTTTATATTGGGTTTAAAAAAATGATAATTTTTTAAAAATTCAAAAAATAATTTTCTGAAAATGTTGTTTGAAAAACGTCCCTACTAACTAACATCTAATGAACTTTTGATTTTGATAAATTTTTGTATTTGCCTGTAATGACCGAAGTGATTGTAAGAAAACTGCAATCCCGGTTTTGACTAAAAATTGGTAATACGATTTTGTTTGCATTATTTTTGCGATAGTCAAGTATTAGTCTAAGATCCTCCCATAGAACGACCTGCCGTCATCAAGGGTAAGATTATATAGTAACTAAACAAACATTTTGCGCAAGGGTTGCATAGCGTAATTAGGTCAAGGCATAGTGTTGCCACGATTTAAAGGTCATTTTTTTAGGTTTTTACAACTATCCAACACAGCTCAGATGGTATGTCTTAAAAACATTTTCAGTCACAATTAAATTGAAGCTGGTTCGAGCTCTTTTTTTACTTTTTATAAATTACTGCGCAGTCGCTTACTGTAATCCTGATTCAGCTTCTTTCCGAAACGCTTTATATATGCACTTCGTAAATTTGATCACATCTCCATATTTTCTTCTAATGTAACAGGATGTTCTCTGAGGCAACATATAAATACTCGAAATTGCTTATTTCTGCATACCATAATTCAGAGTCATCAACCAATTTATCTGTTTGAGAAAATAACTTTTGCAAACTCTATTCGAACGCGAAATATAATTCTTCCCCGTTTTAACTATTTAAACAGCCAACGACTTTTTTTTGTTCATGCTATAAGATTATGGAATTCACTACCTTTGTCAATTCGTTTAGTTATTTCAAATAAGAATTTCAAAAAATTATTGTTCACATAGTTAAAAGTAATCCAATGAATAACTTATTTAAATGAAATCCGCATAATGTACTCTCTTACAATAATTTAAAATTTTTGTGAATATCTAAACATTTTGTTTCAAAATTAGTAAATTTTTTAATATTGTATAATGTGTAGGTACAAATTAAAAGAATTTAATTCTTATAATGTACTCCCCATGTTTATATTTTTGAATAAATAAAAAATAAAATAAATAAAAATACCTTATACATAAATTTGATTTAAAATTTCTAAAATTTGTGGTTTTTTAGAAATCACAATTTAAATAGGGTAAATAAGGGTAAACGAGGATAAATCTGGAATCTATTTTCTAAACGAAAAATGATAGAAAGTTGGTTGCTTTTGTAATCGATATATTTTTTTAAGAAAAAATTCATGGATATAACAAAAAATGTGAAAAATCTACAACTCGAGATATGAACGTTTGAAAGCAAAGATTTGAAAAATAGACATTGGAAAAAAATTGCCTAAATCAGTGTTATGTTATCTGAAAAAATGTCATATTAAAAAAAAAAACAGATAAGAAATAAATTGACCCGAGGATTGGGCAAAGACTCCTTTCTTGGGTTTATAATTGTTTTCAAATAACTTTAAAGGCAATGAGTTTTTAGTAAGATCTTTTATCATTTTGTATGCTGGTATAAATTGTTAACATTGACCTCATTCAAGCTAATATTTTATAAAATTATTTATTTAGATCGACACAAACAATGGTCGCTTTATACTGAGTTCATCGGGTGACTTATCTATTGTCCAAGTGCATCAGTCTGACAGTGGTTCATACATTTGTGTTGCATCGAATGGCCTTGGAACACCGGTGTCACGTGAAGTAAATCTTCAAGTACCAGGTAAATTTAAGAAAATATAATTTAGAACAAAAAGACTTTTGTTGCATGTCTACACTTTTAACTTCGTTGCTTTAAATGGTGATTGTTCTTTTTACTAACATAATTTAACAAAACTTTATTGCATGGATTTCCGTGGTTTTTGATTTGGATTTGTAGGTTCTAAAAAGAATATTCCAGCTTACATACATGGCCCTAAAAATATAACGCAAATCGTAACATTATCTCAACCTGCAATGATACGATGTCCTGCAGGAGGTTATCCGAAACCACATGTAAATTGGTGGCGTGGAAAAACTAGAATGCCTTATACTACTCTCCGTTATGACACAAAACGTGATTACTCGCTGGTGTTTCGTAATATCGAAATATCTGATTTAGGGCCATATAGATGTTCAGCTTGGACTGGACATGGAAAACCAGCTTCAAAGATAATAGTTCTTAAAGCAGTAGGTCCTGTGCATGATATTAGTCCAAAGGAACCTTTCCGTAAATATATCATTGACCCTGCTACAATGCCTAGTACATCTAAGCCTATTTCTTCCTTCAACCCACTAAGTTCGAAAGATAAAATACAAGTTGTTGATTTGGGTCACAACATTATAACACCTCCCCCATACAGGAAGTCGGGTAAGTAAAGCTTTACATATGTTGTTATAAGGAAATATACTCGAGCTTTGTTTTATATTGTTTTGTTTGGTTTCTGTAATATATCCATAATGTTTTATGTATAATAATAATAAAACATATAAATAAACGTAATATATTTTTTTTTGTTCCAACAGTAGCTGCCACCGCTCTTATTCGGCGTGATTCAACCAACAACTATACTGTTGGATCAGATGTTGTTCTTACTTGTGATGTTGGAGGATATCCTACTCCAAATGTTGCTTGGTTTAAAGACAGCAAACAGCTGTTTTCATCTAACAGAGTTCAAATAACTGGTAAAAAGTGTCTTTTGAATGAATTATGAAAAAAAATATATATTTCCTTCATTGAATCTGCAGAAAACCCATACCGCTTGTTGATATACAAAGTAACAGCGGAAGATTCTGGATATTATAAATGCACAGCTAGAAATACGTTTAGTTTCAACAAAAGTGAGGAAAAGGTGTTAATAGAATGTAAGTTGTTGCTTATGAACCTAATATTGTTATTAACCAACTTTTGATTTATAGCTGGACAAGAAGTGAGCTCTGATTGTACAGATAATATTTTCTTTGCCAACTGCGCTTTAATAGTCAAAGGAAGGTACTGCTCGAATGATTATTATCGAAAATTCTGCTGCAAGTCGTGCACACTTGCCGGTCAGCTGCCTGGTGGACATCCCAATTCTTTATAATAAATTGTAATTTAAGAGCTTTAATATCGAATAAGTTTATTGTAATAGTACATTTTTTACTATTTCCTGTTGAATCTCTCAGGCCAGTTTTTATAACAATTTCAAAACTTAACCAAAAATCGAGGTATTAAACTAAACGACTCTTCAAAGAGAAAACAAAAAACGATTGTTTCATAATAGTAAAATAAAGTTAAGCTTGTTCCTATTTATTACCACTATGGGCGTTTGCAGTATTTTGAAATTTGCATTTTTAGTCGCATTAACGATTCTGTAATTCCATTTAAATTGTATTTAAACTAAATAATGCTTGAAAGAAAAATAATTTCAGTATTATTGTATGATTAACGAACCTTGGGTAAATTTCGAAATTGTAAGAAGAAATATTTTTTGTAAATAAATAAAACACTTGAATATTATCTAAAAAAAAATATGGAAGTAATATTTTGAAAAATTCCTTTAAAAAAATTGTATCATTGCTTATTGAAGCCGCAGATTTAAAAGGAAAACTTAAATCTGCCAAGACTTAATTGATTACACTGTGCTACAGTGATTCTGACCCTTCTGAAGTGACCTATTGGAGGTTTTAGAGTTATTCGAGTACATCACGAATCTATACTTAAAATATTTCCTTTACCGTCCAAATCTCAATTTATTGTTAACATCACCAATTTTTCACGATTTTTAAAGTTCGAATACCGTTTTTGGCAACAGTTTGCATTACTTTTCTTTTTTTTTTATTTCAAGTGCTTATTATAATGAGTTAACAAAGCCATCGTTCTTGAATTTTGCAAGATTCACCTTGCTTATGCAATTTGGAACGAGGTATTTAGATTTCATTACATGATGTTCCGGGAAATATGTAATTCCAAGACAATTTTTTTCTTTGATATTCGAAAGATTTCACAAGCCGAAAACCAAATTTTTCACAATTGCACCTAATATATACCTATTGGCCACCATCTTGTATTTAAAGATTATTTTGATTTTGGCAGTTAACTAACTGGCGTATATTTATCCCGAAAAAGAAATTTCTACTACAAAGTTGATTTCAACTTTGAATAAAATAATTTTGGAAAAAGATAATGACGAATGGGAAAAGTCAACTCCTACTTTTTACAACAAAATACACTGTACCTAGCTTTTAAACAAAAGCGATTATCGAAAAATTTTACTTAAAACATTTTTTGGAAATTTAGTTTGTTTAAACGCTAGGTTCAGTGCATTTTGTTGCAAAAAGTATAGGAGTTGACTTTTTACATTCGTCATATTATTTTTTTAACATTGAAAATGTTTATAGGATCGTTTTGACAGAGTTGTGGTGTTACTAAAATGATTAAATGAAATAAATTCAATAAATCAGAAATGAACTCCAGCGTATAGGGCATCACAACGAAATTCTTGGTTGGTGTTACTAAAGAAATGACCGAAATGATTGAAATGAACACATGAGCTTAGAATATGAAAAATGAACTCCAGCGTATAGGAGGACAACTATCAAATTTTTGGTTGGTGTTACTAAAACATTACTAGAATGATAAAAATAAACAAACGAACACAAGCGATGAATTACAGCAGGCGTAGGTATACGGGGAAAAAACGAACAAAGAAAAGTATCGTTCGTCGTCAGCAGGCAAGCTTCAGTGGCGAATGGTCATGAAGAATATTCAAAAAGAGAAAAAAAACAAGAACAAGGTATTCAGAAGACAAATAAACAGACAAGGCAACCAACAAATGTGGATAGGTATTCTGCCAGACAGTGATGGAAATCGACTTTTGTCAATAGTACTGAAAGCAGAAAAAAAATAGTACTTAAAATGACCAAATAGTACCGAAATTTTTCCAATCGTGAATTTTACAGGAACTTAATATTTTATTGGATGTAACCATCGTTAGAGGAAGATCGATCCCTTACAATCATCTTGATTTGGAGATCAAACACTGTTTACTATTTTTTAAACGAGAAGATGTAGAAGCTTTTTTTTTGTAATCTACATCGGATGTATGTTTGTATGTTTTTTGGACTCCAAAACTGCCATACCGATTGGTTCCAAAATTTCGGAAAATCTTACTTGAAAGTCCAAGGTGTCACTGTGCATGTTTGGTCAACGTGTCGGTCTTGCAGTATGCCAGCAAGATGCAGCAGCGCATGCATTTTCATACTAATTTCAGAAAACAGGGTCAGATTTAGTTCAAAACTTAAGGAAATTTAAGGTGAAAATCTGAGCACGATGCTGTGTGTATTTGGTCAAAATCAGCCTAGCCGTTTACCAACAAACTGCACCAGCGCACGTGTTTTCCGGCTAATTTCAAGCAGCGCCAGTACCAAACACGTTATGCGTGTTTGGTACCGCAGTTTGTCAAAAACAGTGCACTACTGCATTCAATTTCGGTTTAGTTTGAAAATTTGATAAAATGTTAATTGGAAATTAGAATAGTGTTCCTGTATGTTATTGGTCAACATTTGTCTAGCAGGTTACCAACATTGCAGCATCGCATGCATTTTCGTGCTTATGTCAGAAAACAAATTTATATTTCGTTAAAAATTCAAGAAAATCTGAAGTGTATCTTTGGTAAAAATTGGTCTAGCATTCTGCAAACAAGGTGCAACAGCACCAGAACCAGACACATTCTAAATCAAAAAAAAAGTTTAATTTCTAATTAATATTTTTGACAACTTTAATTGAGGGTGATACAACGTTCGCCGGGGTTCGCTAGTACATTTTAAATGTAACAACAACAAATTCTGAAAAATCTAACGTTTAATAAATAATTTGAAATAAATCGGAATCAGTAGGTATGTATTTAGTATTTTTTTTTTTAGTATTTAGTATTGAATATTTTTGGAAAGATAATAGAATATTTGACCCATGGTTGAGTAATATTTGGTTTATTTATTTTTTCGTTTTTAAAAACATATTTTTTTCGGAAGAAAATTTTAATAGTCTTTTATATATATTTTTTTTATATTTGGAATTATTGAGTAAAAATTAAAATTTCAAAAAACGTTCACGTTTTAAGGGTAGGTATAATTCTTGGGATCATTCTAAGAAAAAAGTGCATGTGGGAAAGTTCTATATTTGCTCTTTTTTAGTTCTTAGGGAACTAAAAACGAACTTTTTATTTTGGTTGTTTGTTTTGTTTGGTTTATGATGCAAACAAATTATTCATAACTAAAACCCTTTTTTTCCGTTTTTTTTTTTTTCGTACCATTTACAATTTTTTTTTTTTAATTTTGACTTTGAAATTTAATTTGTAATTTCTCAAAAATATTCAGTGAAACAATATGAAATATTAGATCTCACAAAAGGTATGTATATAGCACATCATTCGGTTTTTAAATATTTTTTTTTCCATTTTCGTACAATTTTTCAAAAACTGATTCAGCTTGTTTAAAAAAAATGTATTATTTTCCTTAATTTTTTAGATACGAAATAATATTTTTTTTATTTTGTATGCAAAACTGAAACCGCACCAAACATCTACATTCGAAAGGTACCTATTAATTTTTCGATTATCTTAATTGAAATTTGTATTAGGAATTGGTCTTTTGCCAGTAATTTAAATAGTACTGAAAGTTGAAAAGTGATACTTGCGTACTGGGAAATTTAAATAGTACAAAATTCAGTACAATAGTAAGCCTTTTTCCAACTGTGCTGCCAGATTTTTGTATGTTTGTAGGTACATATATTTGTGTATGCATCTAGATAGTTATGGAGGTAGGTAGGTTGTGGTTTTGTGAAAATGAAAATGATAGGTATTTATTTTTATTCCATACAGAATACAATGCGGTCTTATAAGAAAGGCCAGAGATGCACTTGAGTTTGCAAGCAGGAGTAGAGCTTGCTTGAAATTGATATACCTATGTAATATGTAAGACAACAAAATATATGCCAGAGCATGTTTTTTTCTAGCAACACTATTAAAACGAGATTAGACTAGAAATCAGTTTTTTAAGAAATACTGGGCCCTACCAATAATCAAATTTAGTTACGACTTAAATATTTCAGTAAAATGGATCATAATTGAATGGGCTCTAAATAATAAACCGTGCATGGTACCTATTACCTAAATATTTACGTGGACTATTACTATAACCTATTAACCATTTATGTCGAATTGAAACCAAAAATTTAGAATATAATGTGTGGTTAATAATTTAGGATCCATAACGTTAAGGTTAATTTCACTGCAATATTTAAGTCATAACTAAATTTGATTATTGTTACAGCCCACTGTCTCTTAAGCGCCATGTTTCGTCGAAAATGCATATTTTTTGTATATTTACGTTTAACGTGCATATTTTGCCGTATTTTTGTATATTTTTCATTAAAATCATAACTTATACAGTGTATTCTAATGTTTATTCAATAAATAATAAACCTGAAATTATGTTTTAATTTTTTGGTAATGCCTTATGGGGTAGGCATTATGGCGAAAAAATTGGCATTAGGGAAATTTGGGTTGGAGTTTTTGTTTTTTTTTTAAATTAACCTATTTTTGAGATGGTTAAACCGACTCGAACGATTTTATTCAATTTTGTAATCTAGTGCTTCTAAATATTTTAATGCCTTGTGTGATTTGAATTAAAATTACGAATACATTTTATCCGAAATTAAATTTTGAAGTTTGTAGGTATACGTACGTACACATACCTACAAATTCACCTCACTAGTCAAAATTAAGATTAACTAGTGTCAACATTAGTCTTAAATTAATCTTCAGATAAAATTAAACGCGATTTTAACCCAATTCCCACACGGCTTAAACAATAGGTATAGATAGCTTTTGAAAATTTAGAAAATATTAACCCAAAAGTAAAAAAATCATGTTCCCAGTAATTCTAACTTTTTAACATTTCTTTCGTTGAAAGGTACCAAAATTTGTGTTAGCCACGAGAGCAAGCTCGTGGGACTCACTCGTGTAAATTTTGTTTTTTATTTTTGATATAATTAATGTCTTAAATAAACCCATGTAGATGAATTTAAACGATTCACCATTATAAAAAAAAAATGCATGTACCTATTTCAAATAGGTTTTAATGGCTTTTAGCCCCAGCAAATTGACGTTATGTTCGACAATCTCATTTGTACACTACATATTTTGTTTTGTTTTTAGATTTAACGTGTATAAAGCTAGCATATACACATTAGCATAATTATTTAAAACCATAACTAGAATTGTGTGCCCTTTTTGTGCTATTTATGTGTGGAAGTCTCGATTTTTGTGCTAGCATAGTTTTTGTTTTATGTAAACCTATGCTACCTTAATATTAAGCATACTGCTCAACATAATCAAATGAAATAAAAACTAGAATTTTGTGCTATTTGTGTGCTATTATTGTGTGGCAGTTCCGATTTTTGTGCTAGCATAGTTTTGTTTCATGTTTTGCTAGCTTTATATGGGTAGCATAACTTTGCATAAAAAAAAACTATGCTAACACAAAAATCGGGACTTCCGCACAAAATAGCACGAAAAGATCACAAAATTTTAGTTTTTATTTCATCTGATTATGCTAAGCGGTTTAGAAGTTTTGCTAGCTTCATATTAAGGCAACATATAGATTTACATAAAACAAAAAATATATGCTAGCACAAAAATCGAGACTTTCACACAAAAATTCAGCACAAAATTCTAGTTATGGTTTCAATTGATTATGCTAATGTGTATTGTATATGCAAGCTTTATAGACGTTTAAATTTATGTCATTCTTTTAAGTGCAGTTTTTAAAAATACCTTACATAGGTATGTATACATATGTACATACCTACATAGAATATATTTTTACAAGCAATATTGAGCATATTTTTAGGGCCCTAATAATTTTTTTTTTTCAGCATATAATTACTTATTAAGGGTATACATATGTAATTGATTTTGAATTATAAGCGCTTAAAACTGTTTTTAGGGCATATTTTTGTTTGCCCTAATAGGTACATATGTGAGTTTTGATATCAGATTAAAAAAAAATGATTTTTTTGGTTGAATAGAAAAGTATGTTGGGGTTAGTTATTTTTTGCCAAATGGAAAGTGACATTAAATACCTACAACTAGAAACTTCAAAACTTATAATGGTGTTTGAAACAGCTTATTACGTTTTAATTAATTTGTAAAGATTGCAAAGATTAGTCATGTTTTTTGTTTATGTAGCAAAATAAAGTCATTTTCAATGTCCCCATGGTTACTCTATGAGTGAAATCTGTAAATTTTTCTAACTTATTTTATTCAGTCAAAGTTGAAATCAACTTGGGTACTTTTATTCTCAAATTCAGAAATTTCATTAATTCACTCGATGTTGACTGTCAGTCTTTTAACTTAAGTCAACTGGCCTGTAATGAAATAATTGTAACTCCTACACTACACAAAAATATGTAAATAGTTTTTTTTTGTCAAACCGCTCAAGGCAATGAAAGAAAAAAAAGAAATAAATTGAACTATAACCCAGCGTCTCCATTAGCAATCTTCGAGGCAATAAATTGCTTTCCTTATTGCCATTGCCTTGAATATTGACAATGGAGACGCTTTGGCAATGGCAATGGCAATATTGCCTGAAAGATTAAAGTCAATTATTGATTTCCATCAAATAGGCAATACATTTTGACGTTTCGTCTTTTACAAAATGGTTTCTCCACGATTTTGAATAATTTCTCCTTCATTTTGAAACAAAAAATGAAAATATGAATAGGAGTGACCACAAATTAGTGAATAAAAAATTTATATTATCAAAAACCGTAAATTTAAGCTGTTGCTGTCGCCATTTCTATACGTAAAGTTTTTGACAATTGGAATTGCCTGGGGGGTCATTCCGTAATTTTCAAAACGATAATCATCAAAACGATTATCGCTGACGAGATCGTCAATAATTTGCTTCACGTAATTCAAACACTATCTCCTCGTCTATCGTTTTTCCAGAGATTGTCAAACCATCATTGAAATGTCATAATAACAATTTGCGTTATTAGAACGAAGGGGTTTAGTGCACGGTTTATTTATAAACCCAAGAAATTGGCAGAAATTTACATTAGATGGTGGCGCAATGGAATAGGTTCGGCGTTCGATACCTGCTGGCAACACGTTTTTTTTTTTTTTTTAATTTTCATATAATTTGTATTTTTCTCAAATGTTTGTTGCCATTTTGCAAAATAAGTAAATTATTTCACTCATTTAACTATAGTCGCGTACAAACTTACATACAATCATGAAAACAAATGCGAAACGATACCTATTTAGGTATCGTCCAAAAGCCATCGTTTTGACGATATCGTTTTGATGATAATCGACTTACGTGAAGCAAATATTTGATCGTCAAAACGTGATCGTCCAGACGATATGCATTTTTAGGGTTACGTGAAGTAGGACTATCGTCGAAACGTTATCGTCGGGTGATAATCGTTTTACGGAATGAGTCCCCTGGCCATGAAATACCCCACCCGAGCAATAAATTGCCATTGATATTAAAATTGCCATCGCCTCAAATATTGTCAATGGAGCCACAGCAAGTTTAAAAGCTGCAGCCAAATGACATACTAACTTTGAAGAGACGTACCTAATGACTTTTAAGTGACTAAAAGACTGCAACCAGTCAAAAAGTAATGCAGTCAATGACTGTATTAACTGACTTATAAGTCAGAATATTGTACATGACTGCTGACTGTAAATTTAAAGTTAAAGTCATTTTGAAAGTCAAAAGACATAAAATTAAATGATTACTGACTAAAATTTTCTAAGTTTATTTGGCAAGTTTTCTTTTTTTCCATCTGATTACTCAACATTCAAAATGTTTTGAAAACTTGCCAAGTAAATTTATAAAATTTTAGTCAGTAATCATTAAATAAGAAATTTCTCTAATAATTTGGAGTTATTACTCTACTTAAAATATTTGATAATAACTCTTCATAAACTTAGAACTTGGCGTACTTTTAGATCTCATTACTTTTCACGGCTGACTTGTTACATAAAGGTTTTTTTATATACATGGAAAACTTGGCTCTTTTTTAACATTTATGTTTTTGGTGTGATTTCACTCCTTTTTGCAAAGTATTTTATTTAACACAAAATCTTAAATTTTCAATTTTCGAATGCACCTGGAGGTCTAACACTCTAACTAATCATCATTGTACAGCAAACAATAATAATTCTATGAAAGTGGGTGGATGCCAAGCCCCCTGAATGATAAACACCAAATTTTTAAGTTTTCCTCAGTATGCATTATAAACCCTACCACTCGACCCAAATTCATATAATTCTACAACAATCAGAATGGTTCATGTAAATAAGATGTAAAGCTTAAAATTAAGTTACCATTATTAAATTAAATAAAAATACAAATATAATTGACAACAATTCTGAAAAAGTGGGTTGATGCCACGCCCCTGAATGTCAAATATCAAGTTTAAATTTTTTTTTATTGCTTGCATTTGAAGCTCTATCGCTCTATCAAATTTCATCATCCTACAACAATCAGAAGTGGGTGGTTGCCACTATTTTCAGAAAAGAGGGTGGATGCCACGCCCCCTGAATGATAAATTTCAAATTAAAAATTTTTTCCTGTGTTCAAATTGTAAGGCCTACCACTGTACCAAATTTTATCATTCTACAACAATCAGAAGTGCTCCAAATAATTGATAGCTATTCTGTGAAAGTGGGCGAATATCACGCCCCCTATATGAAAAATCCCAAATTTTGGAGTTTTTCTTTGTATACACCACAATGCCTACCGGGGTGCGAAATTACAAGATTCTACGGTGTCTAGAAGTGCTCCATAATTTTGATGATCTGTCAATCAGTGAGTCAGTCAGTTACGGTTTTCGCGATTTTTGACGTCCTCAGGAACCACTAATGCTAGGGAGCCGCCTGTGCTCGCCTAGCTTAGCAAATATGGAGAGTTTGAAGTTTCTGAACTTATTGGTTCCGAAGTTAGAGGGGGGTCGAAAAGCGCTTGAGTTTGTTCCCGTAAAAAGGGAGTAGTGCCGAGAACTTTGCTGGGCACCGTGCCCTTTCATAAGGTACTCTGACTGAACTGGCAGTCGAAATAAAACGCAACTGGAATCTAAACAAAGTAAGAATCATACCTATAGTCATCATCAGTGCTGAAGGGTTAGTGCAAAATAGTCTGAATGACGATATAAAGTTTCTAGGACTGAAACAAAACACCATAGATATAATTCAAAAAGCTGTGATAATCGTTACCTGCCATATTGTAAGAAACTTTATGAATATACTATAGTTAAAATAGTTTTAAGAAATAACATCCATATTTTTTTAATTTGGTTAAAGCCCAATTTAACCTCTCTTAAATTTACACCTTCAACAAAGCAAAATAAAGAAAACCTCTATCCGCTTAGCCAAGCTCACCTTTCCACTTTGCTCCACTCAATGCTGTTCTAAAGTGAGTCGCATGTTGAAATGATTGCTCTTCTGCAAATATAGCATTTGTTTAAGTTATGATGGAGTGCAAATATTCCAGAAGCAAATATTTGAAATAAAACTAGCTACACACTTGAGCGATGGCGCTGGCATGCATATTGGGGCCAGGCCCAGACGCAAAAGGGATGTGTTGTCTTGAGAGAGACAGGGAAACTGTGTCTTGTGTCACTTATTGCAGAGTATAAAATACGACAATATTACCCGACTTATCACGATTTACCGTAAGGGAACTTCTAGAGTGAAAACTACAGCAGCATAACAACGAGAAGAGACATACCTATATTGTTTATGTTGATTTAAAAATATTTTCACAGCTTCCTACATAACATACAAGATAACTTATATTCATATCTATTCCTGCCTATATGTTTACCTACATTCATTATCTATTCCTGCCTATATGTTTAGAGATTCAGATTCGCCCCGCCCGACCACTGTTACCAATTAATCGAAATGTATTTATTATTTAATGGAATGCTTGGACTTTACAAATTACAATATTTAAGATAACAAACAGCTGGAGAAAATAAAAGGAACAAAAGAGGACGTGCATGTACCTTACCTTACCTACCTACAATTGAATATGCTTCAAAATTAAATCCGACCCTTTTAAAAATTGAGTTTGTCTCACTTTCTTGGATACAAAACGTCGTAGGTTGTTTCTCCCTCGCATACGAAGTGTATACAAAATGTGTAAAATCATTATTTATTAAATAATACGAATTTCAAAAAATAATGCAAATATATACATATGTATATTACGTACTTATGTATACAGGGTGTCCCAAAACTCAACGTCAAGCGGGTACCGGGTGATAGGGCAGGTTGTGCCCGTTCTGGAAAAAGTATGAAAAAATATTCCATCCCACTTGGTTTAGTAAGTATAGCAATATTAGGAAAAATATTGAAAATCGATGCTCTAGCTCACATTTTTAGATACAGTGGTCACAACTTTTAAAATTTTGCGGTGTTTTCTTTTTTTACGTAATGCTTAATAACCATTATGCTATTGATCGCAATTACAAAGCCGGGAATTAGTATTGTCAATTTTGTAAGAAAAATAAAGTTTGACTGAGTCGTTGTTCAAAAAAATTTTGTAGGCTAACTTTGACACTTCATATTTTTCAAAAAATGTACCACACTACCCTCGGCAAGTTATTTAAAAAAAGTGGCCTGTTTCATCATGATTTCAAAAAGGTACAACACTTGTTACCTATTTATTCGTAAAAAATATAATTGCTTTTTTATTTTCAAAAAGACCACAGTTCACTTCAGGAGAACTTTTACGTAAATAGTTTTTTTTTTCAGATATCGGTTTTACCGAGGTGTATGTAAGATAAACAGAGGCACTTGAATAAGACACTGTTTGCAATATCAACATTACACACGGTACGCTACGATCTGCGTTCTATGGGCTACGTTCCTGCTAGCAAACGCAGGAACGTAGCAGGAACTTCTCGTAATTGTGCGCCTTTGTGTTACCCTGAACTCGATATGTCTTGTGAAAATTATGTTACTTATTATGTAGTAATAAGTAGGTACTTAAAGCCTTTCGCGAATAGCGTTTTTGTACATAGCTCAAGAATATGAGAACATCCATATTTGTCCATTGATAGTTACAGCAACCTGATATTTTATATCCCTTTTATGATTATTATCTTAAAACTTTCGTCTGTTTTGAATTTCAACACTGGGCCGATGTTAACTGGAGAATCCCGATTCTTCTATAAATGCAATTAAAGTAAGTTTCCAGTTAAAATGGCTGAAAATATAAGTCCATAGCTCACAAAAAATAATTTGACAAACATGCCAAGGTGCTAATCTGAAGTTCTTGAGAATAAGAGACATGATTATCAAATACTTTGGCACTTTTTAACCATTTTAAAAAGAACCTCAGCAAAAACCCGAATATTAATGGAGGACTTATTTTAAAACTTTGCCGATCTTATTCGTTTAGTTCTTAACTTTCCTTGGCTACCAATGGTTTTTGTTTAAATCTTTCTTAGGAATAACATGTGGAATTGGTGGTTATAAGAACTGAAAAAAAAATTGCTAAACCGTGGTAAGTTTCTTTGTTTATAAGCAACCAATGAATGATAAAAAAATATTCAATAGAAAACCGAATATTAATGGCAATCACTGTGTATGTAGTACGTATGCACCTACAAAATTATTCACTTCAATTCCTGTCAAAGAATGGAATCAGTTTTTATATTATGTTTGGTGCTTCAAGATCAAGTGTCTTGACAACTTTCAATTTATCTTTCTATTGTGAAAACTGAAAGGATAACAAGAGCGGCCAAGATCACCGAAGAAATTCTCATCCAAAACGAGTTACAGAACGGAAACATTTTTGAAAATATTTTTTTGTTTATTTTTGCTGAAAACAACAACTTGGACTCGCATAAAAGAAGAACTATCTACCTGCATACATTTTTTGTTGGAAAGTATTAAAAAAAAAACTTTATTTAAATAGTTTCCAGCAACTCATATTTTTATGTTATCAGAAACTAAATTATGTCAACTGATAAAATAAATTAAATTTTCATTCTGGTTTCTACGTTCAAACAAATAAGTTCTTTTATTTCTTAAAGGAATTAGAAAATAGTTTTCTTAAAAAGAAACTAATATTTCATCAGGTTATGGGCCCAGGAATTGCATCCATAACAATTACAAATTAAGAAATTTAAGATGGATAAATTTATAGATACCGTTGAAAAATTAAAAGGACGAGAAAATTTTCATAAATGGAAATTTACAGTCGAGCACGCTCTCAAGCTCCAAGGATATTGGAAGTCGATTCTTGGAACTGAGGCGAAGGAAGATATTAATGAAAAGGCTATGTCAAGATTAATTCTGTACATTTCTCCAAATTTGTACGCCCATATTCAGGGAATATCGACTGCAAAAGAAATTTGGGAGAAACTGAAATTAACCTATGACGATTCTGGACTAACCAGGCGATGTGGTTTATTGCGAAAATTGACTACAACTCAATTAGTTAATTGTTCCAATATTGCTGAGTATGTCGATACTATTAGATACTGCCCAGAAACTCAACCAGATAGGTATGAACGTAAGCGAAGAATGGTTGGTATTAAAAAAAAAAACTTTATTTAAATAGTTTCCAGCAACTCATATTTTTATGTTATCAGAAACTAAATTATGTCAACTGATAAAATAAATTAAATTTTCATTCTGGTTTCTACGTTCAAGCAAATAAGTTCTTTTATTTCTTAAAGGAATTAGAAAATAGTTTTCTTAAAAAGAAACTAATATTTCATCATTTTTATTTTAGTATTTATTTTAGTATATAAACATGTGCATAATATATATTTTTATTGAATTTAATAAAAACGATTTAAATGAAAAAGAAGGTAATCGGCACAGAATATTGGTTAAACAAGGTATAGGTACTTCAAGTTTTGGTTAATTGAAAGCTCGTGACATTTTCATTTTGGTTAATATTTATTTATTTCGGTATTTATTACAAATAATGTATTCATAACCATTGTCTGAAGTGCTTTTTGTTCGTATGTTAAAATCTTTCTTTTGTAACCGCCATATTATTCACTCGATACATCCAGATTTAAATATAAATCCAGATGAATTTACATTGAATTTGTATGATTTACATCCGGATTTAAATTTTTAATCTAGATGTATTGAGTGAATAATATGGCGATAAGTAAAGTAAATCTGATAAAATTTATGTTGTAAAAATGTATTTTTCTTTGTAAATTACGAGTAAAGTTGTGTATACTGTGATAGTTACATAGCATTAAGTAGATGCTGTAGAAGTCTTGACATCGTGAAAATAACTATGTTTCATTCTTAAGTGCATAGAGTACCTATATTATCTAGGGTACCGACTTAAGGTGTTCGTTCTCTTTCACCCTACAAGCTGTAGTGAGAGAATGGGACCATTTTGTCGACTATTCGTTGAGCACGTATTAGTGATCCCGTGCATTTTAAATGGAACCCAATCCACCACTGCTGTAACAAATAGTATACACGTTTTTGCTCAATTATGATGGGTTCTTGCGCTGAGATATTTAAAATAAGAATACGTTAAATTCAAAAATTGAAATTTAAAAACAAAATTTCAATAAAATTACTTTAAATAACTTTTTAATGAACTGAAACAAATTTGTTTAGTGTTGTTTTGATTTTAGCATTCAAATCTAGTAATATTCATGTATATTTATGTTGAAAACGCGACTCTATAAAAAAAAAACTGAGCTAATGGCGCCGTTTTGTGTTTGAATCCATGATTCACACCGATCAGCGTTGCTCCCCTACTACAAATGTAGCGTTTTTGCTACATTTTTTTCCAAGAAAAATTCACTCCGTACAATCGTAAAATATTCCAAAAACACTACAATTTCAAAACATAAAATTCTAATTTAGCAGGACAATTTTGGTCTTACTTTCCATTTGGCAAAATATTTTTGTTTATTTATCAATAGCTGAATTTTTTTTTTTGCAATCCCGAAAGGAATTGGATGAAGAAAACGATGTTCGGGCTAAACAGCTTACGTGTTAAATCCAACAACAACTAATTCGCTTCGGGTTTAGCTAGGCACAGTAGGGAGAATTCTCGGCTCTTAACTTAAGCACGTCGAAAAACTGTTTTACCGGCAATATTTACATACATACACGCTTTGGATTGTGTGTATGGAAATTCCATGTTTTTCTGTGATGGCGGGCGTCGGTAATCCCCGATGCCGTTTTTTTTCTACCAATTATTTTTTAGAAGTCATCAATTTTTCGTTTCTGAAAGTGGAAAATGTGATTCACTTTTTTTTTAAGTAATCACTCGGAAAATATTATAATAATTACAAAAAAATCAATCAATGAAATCATATTCGACACCAAAAAATCAATTTTAAAAATAAAATATAAATAAACCAATGTAATTGACATAAAAAAAATTATAATGCACTAATAATGTTGTGTGTCCAACTTGATTTTGAAATTTTAGTAGGAAATTTGCAAAAATGTTTTTGTAAGCCAGATATTTTTGCTATGTAAACTTGCATGAAATAAATTCCAAATTTAGACCTTTTATTATTTATACAAATAATATTGTCGTTCCGAAAAAATTTACAATTCAGTATGTTGTGTTTTTGCGCTTTTAAATTTTACTACATTTAAAATTTGCCACACTACTTTCTCAACCTGTTAGGGGGGCAACACTGACACCGATTCACGAATAGGAAAAAAAAAGAGTAAAATAAGAGAATTTTCTCTTACTCATCTCAAATAAATTTTGCGGGTGTTTTAGGCAAGAGGGGTACGAGTCGGTTCTCTAGATAATATAGGTACTCTATGGTTAAGTGTAAGAAGAGCAGGCAGATCATACCAACAGAAATTCTCATACAAGAACGATTAAAGGAATGGAATCGTTTTTCATATATTTTTTGAAAACAGCTAATATTCAACTCACCTTTAATATTGATGCTCCACGAGTCTTGAGAACTTGTAAATAATCTTTCTAATGTAAAGTGATAACCAGAGCAGCTGAGATCGTAGAAGAAACTCTCAATCAAGAAAAGGAGTTTGTTGGAAAACGGAATCATTGTTTAAAGAGTGTGCTTTTCTTTATTCATTGTCGATGCTGTAGTGAGAGAATGGGACCATTTTGTCGACTATTCGTTGAGCACGTATTAGTGATCCCGTGCATTTTTAATGGAACCCCATCCACCACTGCTGTAACAAATAGTATACACGTTTTTGCTCAATTATGATAGGTTCCTGCGCTCAGCTATTTAAAATAAGAATACGTTAAATTCAAAAATTGAAATTTAAAAACAAACTTTCAATAAAATTACTTTAAACAAATGTTTTATGGACCGAAACAATTTTTTTTAGTGTTTTCTTGCTTTTAGCATTCAAATCTAGTAATATTCATGTATATTTATCATTTATGTTGAAAACGCGACTCTATAAAAAAATAACCGAGCTAATGCGGCCATTTTGTGTTTGAATCCACGATTCACGAATAGTAATAAAAGAGTAAAATAAGTGAATTTTCTCTTACTCATCTCAAATAAATTTTGCGGGTGTTTTAGGCAAGAGGGGTACGAGTCGGTTCTCTAGATAATATAGGTACTGTATGGTCGATGTTCAGAATATTCAGAATATGTACAGACTGGTACAATTCTTTCTTTATTCTTCTCATTCTAGCGAAGTGTGGATGAACAGTATAAGCGCCATAGAGTACCTATATTATCTAGAGAACCGACTCGTACCCCTCTTGTCTGAAACACCCGCAAATTTTATTTTAATTGAGTAAGAGAAAACTCTCTTATTTTACACTTCAAATGCACGGGACCCCTAATACATGCTCAAAATATAGGGCAAACTGTATACATAGTGTGGTTGGGGTTCCATTTAAAATGCACGGGACAACTAGCCGATACAAAATGTAATGGGCAACCAAATTCTTTCAGTACAGCTTGTAGGGTGGAAGAGAACAACCACCTTAAGTCGGTTCTCTAGATAATATAAGTACTCTATGATAAGCGCTATGCATTTAATGTAAAATACCTTAATCTTTTAACCATAGAGTACCTATATTATCTAGAGAACCGACTCGTACCCCTCTTGCCTAAAACACCCGCAAAATTTATTTGAGATGAGTAAGAGAAAATTCTCTTATTTTACTCTTTTTTTCCTATTCGTGAATCAGTGTGAATCTTGGATTCAAACACAAAATGGCGCCATTAGCTCAGTTGTTTTTTTATAGAGTCGCGTTTTCAGCATAAATATACATGAATATTACTAGATTTGAATGCTAAAAGCAAGACAACACTAAACAAATTTGTTTCAGTCCATTAAAAAGTTATTTAAAGTATTTTTATTCAAAATTTTGTTTTTAAAATTCAATTTTTGAATTTAACGTATTCTTATTTTAAATATCTCAGCGCAAGAACCCATCATAATTGAGCAAAAACGTGTATACTATTTGTTACAGCAGTGGTGGATGGGGTTCCATTTAAAATGCACGGGATCACTAATACTTGCTCAACAAATAGTCGACAAAATGGTCCCATTCTCTCACTACATCATAGAGTACCTATATTATCTAGAGAACCGACTCGTACCCCTCTTGTCTGAAACACGGGATCCCTAATACATGCTTAAAATATAGGGCAAACTGTATACATAGTGTGGTTGGGGTTCCATTTAAAATGCACGGGACAACTAGCCGATACAAAATGTAATGGGCAACCAAATTCTTTCAGTACAGCTTGTAGGGTGGAAGAGAACAACCACCTTAAGTCGGTTCTCTAGATAATATAAGTACTCTATGATAAGCGCTATGCATTTAATGTAAAATACCTTAATCTTTTAACCCTGAAAATTCATAGGTAAATAACTCAAAATAAAACAAATTATTAATTCAGTTGTTTTCACATAATTACCGAAGAGGAAGAAAGGTTCGGGTTGCCAGTCTTTTTGTTCTAGTTTTGTTTCTATATTAATTCCATTCTATATATTCTGAATAAAAAATTTCGTTATTTTCTTTTCATTATCCATTATCTGGAATAAATAAAGTAATAGTAATAGACTCTAGTTCTCTTGTATGTGTGTATGTGTTGAACATCGAAACAATATAGATTATATGAGCTAAGTAAGTCCACAAACCAGAATAAAAGTTTTGCTCAATAGCAACAGCAAAGACAGCAACCAAAAAAATTGCTCAGTACATTAAAGCAAATACACTAACCGCGGAAGTTTATCGGGACCGCCGCCAAATAAAGAGTTGGCGTGACAAAAGCCACCAAACAGAGATATTTTTCACAGAATAAAAACAATTAAAACTGGATTAACGCTCGACGTAAACTTTAAATATTTAGGTAATTTTGATGCTCTCACTTTGGGAAATAGTTTTCCGAACGTTTAAACAAAATTGTAACAAGTAAGATGTCGCACGTATATCAAAATTTTGTGCCAGAAAATTTCCAGAGCCATGGGTCAACCAACAATGTATACAAAACCTCACAAATGAAAAGCAGTAGGTATCTGAAAGTTGCTAATTATTATTTTCTCACCATTTCTTGCTATTCTCTAGCTCTTTTGTTGTGTTGCTGGACCTATTATACCTACCAGAGCTGTAAAAGACTGCAGTACTTTGGTAATGCAGTTAAAAAAGTCGCAGTTAATTAACTTACCTATTGAATGTAAGTTAATACTGTAAATAAGTACTTTAACTGCAAAAAAAAGCAGTCAGCAGTCAGTACTAACATTCCGACTGTGCAGTTAAAAAAAAAAAATTAATTAACTTTAAGTTAATTAACTGCAGTACTTTTTAACTGCTTTTAGTCTTTTTAGTCAGTGAAAAGTCTTTGTACTGCAATGATTTTACTTTTAGTCAGTAAGTCTTTTAACTACAGTCAATTAACTGTAAGTATTTTAACTTTTTTTTAGTCTTTTGACTAAAAGACTGCAGACTTGTAGGTACTTACAAAAGAATATAATGGAATAAAAAGAAAAGAAATTGTTTAAAGGTGAGTGATTATGTATTGTTATGATATGTGGTGTGGATATCGAATTTTTCACATTACTTGCTCTTTTGAAAGCGCTAATCTACATTTTACGCTACTCAAAATTAATTGCGTCTGTGGCGCAGTGGTAATGTTCTTGCTTGACAAGCGAGGGGTCGCTGGTTCGATCCCTTTTAATGTTAATGTTTTTCTTTTTTTTTTTTAAATCAATACCTAAATAATGTTGATTAATAAAGCTATTTATCATCACTTGAGTGTTCAATACATATTATGTTTGTTTTCATGCTAAATCTAGCTGACTTACGGTAACGGTCAGTTGACAGTTGTATTCTTTTTAATTTAAATAGTTAACAAGACGAGACTTTTGTGAGTATGGTGTCGCTCTCGTTGAAATCGAGAGCCAACGATATCTTATAACACAAATATTATTGTTTTTTAAATTAATCAATAATTTTTAATAACTTAAAAAGTGAATGAATGCTTAGGGTACTTTTGGTTCTATGAAAAGTATTTTTGAGACAGGTAATTTTGTGTTTTTTTATACGCATAAAATTATGATTTAACAATTATTACAGAATGTGTTTAGTTTCAGTGTTTGAGTTCTTAAAAAAACTCAGATTTGGTTGCATCTGCTATAATTTAAATAATTAAAAAAAAATATTTTTTTATTTTTTTTTTTGATTTGATCAATAAAACGTGTAAATGAAAAATATTTTTTTTTTAATATATTGTTTAAAATCTTTTGATTTCAAAAAATTTTTAAAAACATTAAAAACAGGGAAGGTTTTTGATTATCTTTTCATTTATAAATACTAAAAGAGCAAGTAATGTGAAAAATTCGATATACATATATCAACATTACAATCACCATAGAGGTATTGATTTTAAAATAAGCATTACAGAAACTTAAAAAAAAAAAAACATTACCATTACCCCTCGCTTGTCAAGCAAGAACATTACCACTGCGCCACAGACGCAATTAATTTTGAGTAGCGTAAAATGTACATTAGCGCTTTCAAAAGAGCAAGTAATGTGAAAAATTCGATATCCACACCACATATCATAACAATACATAATCACTCACCTTTAAACAATTTCTTTTCTTTTTATTCCATCATATTCTTTTGTAAGTACCTACAAGTCTGCAGTCTTTTAGTCAAAAGACTAAAAAAAAGTTAAAATACTTACAGTTAATTGACTGTAGTTAAAAGACTTACTGACTAAAAGTAAAATCATTGCAGTACAAAGACTTTTCACTGACTAAAAAGACTAAAAGCAAAGTACTGCAGTTAATTAACTTAAAGTTAATTAACTTTTTTTTTTTAACACAGTCGGAATGTTAGTACTGACTGCTGACTGCTCGATTTTAGTTAAAGTATTTTTGTAAGTTAAAAGACTTAATGAAATTAGTCTTTTTAGTCAATTAACTGCAGTACCGAAAAGACTGCAGTTTTTACAACTCTGATACCTACTAAAGAAATACATTGCATTTGTAAGGATTGAAGGGGAGACGTAAATGTGTGTATTTTTTTGCAGATCGAAATAAAAAGGTGACGACTGACGACCGCGACGATCGACGAGAAAAAAAAAAGTGGTTTTTGTTTTTGCTTGTTTTTTTAGGGATTTCATTTTTTTCTTGGTTTTGCGTCCTTGAGCATTATAATTGTGTCTTGTGCAAGTGCATTTACAAAAAAAGGGTAGTTATAGAAATATATTATTGTAAGTTAAAAAAAAGTACCTACGTAGATTTTATTTATTAGTTAGGTATTTTAGAATCAACTTTTGTCTATCAGAATTAATAAATGGAAAAAAGAATTTGAGATATACAAAATTGAATTAAAGATAATGCATTTCAACTTTTTTTCCTTTGTGAGAACCATCATTTTTTATATGTAGAGATGGATTCGTTTTTTTATCAAAATTATTATTATCTATAGGAAGGTATGTATGTAAAATGATCTTTAATTAGTTTTCATTTAGATATCGTCCATCAGTCTGTGTGCTAGTTGTATCGTGCATTCATGTATAAAATACCAAAGTACAAAGAGCCTAAATTGATCGATGGATGTGCTTTAAATTTGGTGTGGGTACCTACCTATCTATGGTTTTAGATATCTATGTGGGTACATTACATAATTATGTAGGTAGAAGCATTGAATAAATATTATTATTTATTCAATGGTACATGGTGCCATTTTCTTTCCATTTTGATGACAATGTTTATGAACCACCCAATTTGTTCCTTAAATTGGTTTTAACGACTTTGATCATTCGGTACTGGAAAACGGTTCAATGGATTAATTTAAAATTTTACAAGAATATTGGTGGTCTATAGTTCTTTAAAATGTCTTACCAAATTAAGTCCTGCAGTCAATATTTGTAAAGCAGTAAAAGATTTACAAAAAGTCTTTATAAAGCTGTTATTTTGGCTTTTTCTGAATGTAACGGTGAGGAGCCAAAAAAAAATAATTGTATAAAGTTTTGAAAAAATCTTGTAAAAAATTAATTTTAGTTTTTAGAACTACCCTTAAATTTGTCGTGTCGTCATTCCTTGCAAAGATATTGGTAGTCAAATTCAAAGCCAGATATTCTTTTGAAAAAAAATTGTAAAATTACGAAAAAAGACGGCCTTTAAGCTGAACAAGTTATTGAAAAAAAAATATTAAATTGGGTCAAAAATTAAAAAAAAAACTAAAATTTTTGGCTCGTGCTGCTTCTTATGATTGCGCAGTAACAGTACCTTAAAAAAATCGTTTGCTGAAATTTCTCAATAAAAAAAATATAACTTCTCAAAAAGCGATATACAGTTGTCAATAATAACTATCCCAAGGATTTAGAGCAGTGTACTTACCTATTGCAGTAAAACCTCTCATTAGGTTTTTTGAAAAAAAAATTGACAAAAAATTATATTTAGGTAGGCATACACACATATTATGTAAATAACGTATGGTGTGGATGGTTATTTTCATAAAAAAGGATAGGTATGCCTGGTACGATCAGGTTTGTACCACGCGGCGACGCCAGCGGGCGAACTGTTGATTTTGACCAAAATAAAAACGCTATCCCGTGTTTTTCTAATCAGTAATCACATTTAATTTATGCAAAAAAAAAAAAATTGTAAAAAAATATAAACAATTTTTACTTTGTATGCAATTTTCAAATGGTTATACATATATCGGTAACCAAGTTGAATTTCGAAAAATGCACAGGGGCTTAAAAAATTGCACGTTTGGAGTTTCAATTTGCACACCAGAAATTTTAATTTGCACACCTCTCATTAATAAATTAATAAATCAACAATTAAAATTTTGGTAAAAAGCTGCATAATTAAACACTCAAATGTATTGTTAGAAATAGCATTTTGGTAAGGTACCCGGCCTAAGTCTTTCTTTTTTGGCCGAGTTACATAGTTTTAGGTGTATTAGTTTCAGGTATAGGGACAGTCGGGGTGGTACCAAAAAAAAAATATAAAACAAACGAAAATGCTGCTGTAGCTGTTCTAGTTTTAAGTAACTTTAGGTAGTTTTAATTAGCTTTAGCGATAATAACTTTAGTTTAGTTTTATTTATTATTTGTAAGTTTTATATAAAATACAAAATAGAAACAGAAACCGGGTTTTTTGAAAATTCTTCTCGGTAAAAAATAAAACCGTTAATGATCTTAGTTTTAACTTAGTTTTTAGGCCGAAAGGCATAAGTATTGAGTAGTCATAGTTTAACTTAGAGCGCCCGCCCCCGCATGGGCTTTTAGATAGTTATAAGTTGAATGAAAAATAAAAACGAATTTAAAAAAAAAAAAAGGCACCAGGCCGGTACAAGAGGGGTCGCAAGTTCAATTCTCACAAAAAATTTTTTTTTTTCACTTATGATTTGTTTTTTATTATTTAATAATAAAAGCAAATTGATTAACTTCAAATTGAACATTTTACTAACACAAAAAAAAATCTCGTCGATTTAAAACCAAAAACTTAATTGACTAAAAAAAACAAACAAAAATGTAATTTCGATGCATGACTAAAATAGAAATATTTCAGTAACCAAATCGAATTTTGAACTTTTCTAAATTTCTGAAAATTAACACTGCCCAAATCTAATTTTCACATCAAAAATTTTAATTTGTTCACCTCTGGTTAATTTTTAAATCAGTGATTAAAAAGTGCTTAAAACATACAAAAATGCACTCTGTCATGTCTGAGTAAAATTGATATAGTTCACAATCCAAATCGAATTTTGAACTTTCCAACATTTCTGAAAATTTGCAATGCCTAAATCTAATTTGCACAGCAAAAATTTTTAAATCGTTCAAAATTCGATTTGGTTACTGAAATATTTCAATTTTAGTCAGACATGGCGACGGCGAGTGCATTTTTGTATGTTTTTAGCGCTTTTTTATTCATTCATTTATTAAATAACCAGAGGTCTGCAAATTAAAAATTTTAGTGTGTTAACTAGATTTGGGCATTTTTATTTTTAGAAAATTTTGAAAAGTTCAAAATTCGAATTGATTACTGAAATATTTTTATTTTAGTCAGACATGGAGGAGTGCATTTTTGTATGTTTTAAGCACTTTTTAATCATTGATTTAAAAAATTAACCAGAAGTGTGCAAATAAAAATTTTTGGTGTGCAAATTATATTTGGGCATTGTTAATATTCAAAAATTTTGAACAGTTCAAAATTCGATTTAGTTACTGAAATATTTCAATTTAAGTTAGACATGGCAAAATCGGTTTTTTTTATGTTTTAGGCACTTTTTAATCATTGATTTAAAAATTAACCAGAGGTGTGCAAATTAAAATTTTTTATTGTGCAAATTAGATTTGGACATTTTTAATTTTTAGAAATTTAAAAAAGTTCAAAATTCGATTTGGTTTCTGAAATATTTCCATTTTAGTCATGCATCGAAATTACATTTTTGTTTGTTTTTTTTAGTCAATTAATTTTTTGGTTTTAAATCGACGAAATTGTTTATTGTGTTAGTAAAATGTTCAATTTGAAGTAAATCAATTTGCTTAATTTATTTAATAATAAAAAAAAAAACAAATTATAAGTGAAAAAAAAAAAAAAAATTGTGCGAGTCGAACTTGCTAATCATTCGGGTACCGGCCGGGTGCCTTACCAACATCCTATTTCTGATAACAAATTTGAGTGTTTAATTTGTTTTTCATACGGATTTTAACTATGCAGCTTTTTACCAAAATTTTAATTGTTGATTTATTAATTAATGAGAGGTGTGCAAATTGAAACTCCAAATGTGCAATTTTTTAAGCCCCTGTGCATTTGCAAATTCAACCGAGATATAGCCATTTGAAAATTGCATACAAAGTGAAAATTGTTTATTTATTTTTTTTTTTTTTTTAAAGAGTGGGTGAGCAATTTTTTTTTATTTGCATAAATGAAATGTGCAATTAGAAATACATCGGAGAACGTTTTTATTTTGGTCAAAATCGACAGTTCATCCGATGGCATCGCCGTGGTAAGGTTTGTTCAATTTTCTTTTAATTTCGTACCTACTTACCATGATATTTTTGAACAAAAAACGATTGAGGGAGACGTTTTTTTATTTTATTTTTTAAGACCAAAATTAGCTGCCTTGATAAACAATTTTTCCAACCGTAAAGCAAAATCTTATTTTTGTGGAAACACGCATCATTCCTGTATACCTCCATAAATTTTGGAAGTATACGTACCTACCAATAAGGTAAGATTGGAGGTACCTCTTAGGTGCCAATTATAGCTGTCATTAAAATCCATCATTGAAAATTTTAATTTTTAATTTTTGGAGATTTAGAAAGTCAATTCGGTAAATATTTTGATGCCAAAATATAGGCCATGACTTGAATTACTTTCTAGTCGAAAAAAAAATTAATTTTGGCCAAACCTTCCACTTAAAATGACTTTTATTATTTCAATGATTGAACTACTTTACCAATGATCAATTAAAAATTCAAAGCCATTTTACTTCCAAGTTTGGGCCGGAATTAATTTTTTTTTTACTAGAATTATAATTCAAGTCATGGCCTATATTTTGGCATCCAAATTTTAATCGATTTGACTTTCTAAATGTCCCAAAACTAAAACTAAAATTTTCAATGATGGTTTTCAATGATAGCTATAACTGGCCCCTTATAGCTATCATTGAAATTCATTATTGAAAATTTTTAATTCAAGATTTAGGGCACTTAAATTAGTAGTTATTTTGATGCCACTGTAAAGTAGGTCAATTAATATTTATTGCAAAAAAAAAATTCGTTTGGATCCAACCTTCCACATAAATTGACTTTAATTTTTTTTTCAATGATTGCACTACCTTATCAATGATCATTGAAATAAGAAAAGTTAATTCATGAGAACGGTTGGGCCGAAATTAAATATTTTTTGGCCAGCTATATTAATTAAGTCATGAGCTTTATTTTGACATCAAAATAATCATAGATTTTGCATCCTTAACGTCTTAAAATACATCATTAAAATTTTCAATGATGAATTTCAATGATAGCTATAACTGGCGCCTTACAGTAACATTCTTTCTTTAAAGAACCTACTCATGGTAGGTATTTTCTATACAAGAATTAATTTTTGTTTAATTAATTTAAAAATATATAACATTTGATTTTAATTATTTTAGTGACAAAAAACTCGATCCTGATTTCCCATTTAAACCTAAGTAGGTATATAATAGCTGTATTTTATTTTCACCCAGATCTGATCCGGATTCGATTTGGAAACATAAATACAAGTATTACAAAGACAACAGTCTTATTACAAGATCCAGGTCTGCCTTTGGATTTGGATTTCAAAATCCATTTTCTGAACACTTTCCTTGCAATATTTTAATTTTAAAGCTTGGTATCACTGCTGAGATTTACAAAAAAACCTCAATAAAATTAAAAATTCTTGAAATCAAACACATGCCGCCATCATTCCACTTTTTTTTCAGTTTTTTCTTCATTTAATAGAGCCGACGCGTCGCGAGGCACGGAAAAAATACATAAAAACTATTAACTTAATGGAAATTGAACTAAAAAAATAAAATTGTTCCATTTCCTTCCTTAGATACCAAATATTATTTCAAACAGGATTTGTGAAAATTTTCCTTCTGTCAATTTTATTGTGCAAATAAAGCCAACTGTGAGAAAAAAATAAATTTTTGATCCAGTTTGTTTTATTATCATGATCTGATCCGGATCAGATTTAGTGGAAAATAAAACGCAGCTAATTATGTTTCATCATTGATCAATTCAATTCATATTAAATTTTAAAGGTTGTAGACAAGTTTGCCTGTATTATTCAGTTGTAATTGAAAGGTTGGTTAAAAATAAATGACTAGCTAGATTCCAGATAAAAAGTTTAAAGAAATCAATCTAATAATGACGATTATAATTATCTTTGGTTGTAATGTGATCAAAATTCGATTTACTACATTATGTATATGAGGGAATATCGGAGATGGCTAACGCGTTTCGGAAAATGATTCAGTTTGTATGTAGATTTAAATAAAAAATAAATAAAAAAATTAAACATTGCAATGTTAAAGTTAATTCCCTTAAATTTTTTTCTAATTCATAACTAAAAACCTACAGCTGAGGAATAGAATCAGTGTAAAGAAATAAGAAGAAACACTTAAATTTTCTTGCTCGCTGAAAGTTTTAAATCCACTTTACACGATAATAGAAGTCATACGATCTATAAAAAAAATCATTATCATCAAATCATTATAAGTCGCTCATAATTTTTATATGACTTCTCAAAAGAAAAATCATATGACTTTTATGACATTAGCATTGCATCTTATTCCATTTGAGAAGTCATATGCAATTTTTGTGTTTCTGGTGGAATGTTTTCTATTCATTGTTGAAAACAAAAGAATTTTGTAATTTTTGTGCCTAATATCTAATTTTCATTTTTAAAAAGAAAGTGGAAAGTGAAAATATGAAGCTAGTACTGAGAAAAATTTAAAAATTATAAAGGCATAGACGTGTAAACATACGAAATTAAAAACGGTTTGATTTTACAAATAATGACAACTCTTTTGAGAAATCATACGAAAAATATAATGAAGGGTCATAATGACTTCTATTATCTTGTAAAGTGGCCTTTATAAATACTGAGCTCTTATGCCGTACCGTTCGAAGGGCGCTGGGGCGCGGTAGTGCCCAGCCAAGTCCTCGGCACTACTCCTTTTTAAAGGAACAAATTCAAGCGATTTTCGACCCTCTTCTAACTTCGGAACCAAAAATGCCGGAAACTTCGAACTTGGCATATTTACTAAGCTATGCAAGCACAGTAGTCTCACCAAATTTCAACTCCTTAACATTAGTGGCGTAGTGGCCGTGGCGTGATGGTTAGTGCGATGGACTGTCATGATGCCGGAGGTCTAAGGTTCGATTCCCAGCCTCGCCACCTATTTATTTAAAAGAAAAAACGGCTACTGCCTCTTGTGAGGAATTGACAAATCTTCCAAGAGTATCTCCTGAAACTATAAATTATCTAATAAATAATCAAATAATCAAATAATCAAATAATCAAATAATCACAGAAAAGTGCCGCTCGTTAGCCGTTCGGATTCGGCGGTAAACTGTAGGTCCCCTCCAATCCTGCAGACACGCACACAGTAATGGTTGAGAGTTGTAAGTCATTAGGCCCTAGTTCTTCATGAGCTGTTGTGCCATCAAATTTATTTTTTTATTTATTTATAACATTGTTCTTGGAATATAGGACGTTAAAAATCACGAAAACCGAAACTGACTGACTCACGTACTCACTGACTGACAGATCATCAACATATGAAGCACTTCCCGGCACCTTAGAATCTTGTAATTTCGCACAACGGTAGGCGTTGTGGTGTATAAGTTAATCAAAATCCAGTTAATTAATAAAAAAAAAAATACTTTTAAACGAAGCACATTGCCTTGACCTTTATTGTTTCGATTGAAATTATTTGAAGCTACTTGCAGAAGTATTTCTTACAATGCCCAAAATTAGCTTCGTGAGAAATTCAAAGTGCATTATTGCATTATCTTATCTTCTTAGAAGCGCAGGAAATGTGGTATGTTAACTTATACAAAGGACAAAATCGAAAATTTGGGGTTTTCCATGTATGGGGCGTGGTATCCGCTTTGGTAGAGCAGTCGGGTTTATATATAAAAAATTAAAAAAATTGGGTTTTAATTCAGGGGGCGTTGCATCGACCCACTCTCTCAGAACTATTATTGATTGTTGTGCAATGATGGAATTTGTTAGAGTGTTAGGGCTCAGGTGCATTCAAGAACTGAAAACTTAAGGTTTTGTGTTAAAAAAATACTTTGCAAAAAGGATTAAATCACACCAAAAACATAAATGTTAAAAAAGAGCCAAGTTCTCCATGTATACCAAAAACCTGCATGTAACACAAGTCAGCCGTAAAAAATAATAAGATCTAAAAGTACGCCAAGTTCTAAGTTTAGGAAAGTTTAATATCAAATATTTCGAGTAGAGTATGTAGGTAATATCAAAACAACTCCAAATTATGAGAGAAATTTCTTATTTAATTATTACTAACTGTCCAAATTATGAGAGAAATTTCTTATTTAATTATTACTAACTAAAATTTGGTTCGCTTCGCAAGTTTTCTTTGTTGAATGTGATTACTCGCAAAAGGTTTTGAAAACTTGACCACTTACGTTACTAATCAACTCGAAATATTTGATATTAAACTTTCTTAAACAACTTGACGTACTTTTAGATCTCATTACTTTTCACGGCATGACTTTGTGTTACATGCAGGTTTTTTGTATAGTACATGGAGAACTTTTCTCTTTTTTAACATTTATGTTTTTATGCCATATCTGAAAAGAACCTCAGGTCAACTAGTTTCAGGAATTGGTCAGCCTTAGATTTTTTAAATTAATTTTAAAAAAATTGTTCAAGGTCATATGGATTTTAGCACCTCTAATATGGGATATTCGAAAAAAGTATATCCCATCTGAAAGGTTACCTAATCCTTATAAAAGGTCAGCTAGTTTCCGAAATTGGTTAGACATTGTTTTTTATAATTTTTATAAAAAATATTGTCAATGGCCTTTCATTTTTTTAAAGCTTTATAACTAAAAATCTACACCTGACCAATTTCTGAAACTGTCTGTCCTTTTATAAAGATTAAGTAACCTTTTCAAATGGTATATACTTACATAAATATGGTGCTAAAAATATATACGACCCATAAATAAGATGCCAAAAATCACGAGTGGCCTTGAAAAACTTTAACCTTAGATTCAAAATTTTCTAAGCCGGACCAATTTCTGAAACAACCTGGGGTATCATTCCGTAATTTTCAATACGATAATCGTTGACGTGATCGTCAATAATTTTCTTTACATCACGTAATTCAAACAGTATCTTCTCTTCCATCGTTTTTTCAAAGATTGTCAAACCATCATTGAAATGTCATAATAACAATTTGCTTTATTAGAACGAAGTTGTTTAGTGCACGGTTTGTTCGTAAAACCAAAAAATCGGCTGAATAAAAATCGACTTGGCTGAGGGCCTCTGAGAAGAACAAGCATCCATGGATAATTTGAATTTTTAACGGACATATTATTCACACTCACACTAAATTTTGATTAGATTTAAGTGAATCAAACCGGATGTTTTTAATCCGCAAATTAAAATCCATGTCCATATTATTCACTCTAATCCATTTTTAGTTTTTTTTTAAATTTTCCACTTTTTCTTACTTATAATTTCTACTTTTCTCGAATTTTTGTTGCCACTTTGCAAAGTAAGTAAATTATAAATTAACGAGACGGAGACGAGACGGAGACGAGCCCGTATTTTTGGTACCGAAATTCGCCGAGAGTCTAGCTGGTCTCGGTGGTCTGGCCGGTCTCGGTGGTTTTTGGGTGACATTTACTGTGCCAATAAAGTAAAAAATCGAAGATATTGAGGAGTTAAATATTAATTTCTCCATGTTGGTCTCCGCCATTTAAAACTCACGAATCTGTTGTATACATTTTCTTCGTGCTTCACACAAGACTTAACATCCCTCATTTTTCTTACCAACAAACTGCCGAGATATCGTACTCTATCTTTTCAATCTAAACAGGCGTCTTATCTTAAATCTTTTTACCACCAAAAAACACGAAAGAAACCAAAGCTAAGGATGAGACCAAGACCGAGACCGAGACCTAGACTGAGACCGAGACCGAGACGAAACTGGCACATTAAAATTTTCATTAAGAAATTAAATTTGAGCACATCTTAAGCAATGACAGTTTGTCCAAATCACTGACTTATTTTATTTCGTGCATCATTCAGTCCAAATCACTGCCTTATTTTATTTTCGTGCCCAGTACAATAACCTGGTTCTTTTACTCTGACACACTGTGCTTTTCTGTGCATTTGTGTGAATTTCAGTCCAACGTTCTGTCAAAGTTCATATAAAAAAATATGGGCCTTATTATGATTGGCGAATCAAACGTTCGCTTGTAGACGAACGGTTTGGCCAACGTTGTGAAGTTTCGTATTACGGTTGCCAAATGAACTCATTTGCCAAATATTCATCGAAAATTCATTTATTGTACATGATTTGTTATAGATGTCAAAGCAAAAAATAATAATTGTCATATAAATATAATTTTATGTGCAGAATTTTTTTTTTTTTTTTTGTTTAATTTAAACGTTTGTAATTAAATTCAATTGAATATTTCGTGGCACAACAACTTTTCTGAAATAATCATCCAATTTGTTTGCAACAAATCAAAAAATCAACACCCGGGAGTGCGCTCTGTGAACAAGTTTAATTTGGAGCCGTATAAAGTTAGCATGACAACTTTCGAAAAAGTTACTTTTGACTTTCTCAGAAATTGCCGTATAAATGCCGTAAATATGCCGTTAAAAGAAAAAAATTGCCGCGCCACTAGTTCGCCCAAAAATTGATGTCATGCTAACTTTATATAAAGTTAGCATTGCACTTTTTAAATTTTGGTCAAAAATAACTTTAGGATATGCCATATCCTTCAAATTAATTGCCGAAAATATGCCGTGAAAAGAAAAAAATTATCGCAACAGTGGTTCTCCCAAAAATGGTCAAAAATGGTTTTCATACAAAATCTTCATATAAAGTTAGCATGAAACTTTTCAAAATTTGGTCAAAAATAACTTCTGGAGTATGCCATATAGTTGAAATTAATTGCCGTGGATATGCCGTGAAAAGAAAAAAATTACCGCGACAGTGGTTCTCCCAAAAATGGTTTTCATACAAATTCTTCATATAAAGTTAGCATCAAATGTCCAAAAATGGTTTTCATACAAAATCTTCATATAAGGTTAGCATGACACTTTTCAAAATTTGGTCAAAAATAACTTCTTATTATGCAATATTTGAAATTAATTGCCATAGATATGCCGTGGAAAGAAAAAAAAATTACTGCGACAGCAGTTATAAATATAAAAATACTTTCACGTCAATTGCACTTTCACAATGTTGTTTAATCTAATATTAATATTTTCATAGCTTTATTCATTCTAAATATTTCTTTCTGTGTATAAAGTTGGTTTAATTATTTTTCAATAAATTACTAATGAAGGAATATATTCTACTTATCGCACATCTTAACATTTATACTACCTCAATCATAATTTAGTGCCTTTCCAAGAATCTTTTGTTGATAATAAGGTATTTAATTGACTGAGAATATTTAATTTTATATATTAAATATGTGTACCTACTTCTTGAGGATTTACTATCAAATGAAGAAGGAAATAACTAAATGGTATGTAGACAAACGTGTAACAAACTGATAAATTTTCATATTTCCAATTTTTTTTGGGACATTTGTAACCTATTACGTGCGATATAAAAAGAGAATAAGGTGAAAAAATCCTCTTTATAGATCGTTGCTTCTTTTTAGTGCATATGTATACAACAGACCCTTTAAAATAAATAATACAAAATAAGCATTAGCGGAGTCACTGTGGCGTATACGTACTTTTTAATCAGCATTATATTAGTTAGATTTGAAAATCTGTACATCACAGCTTAACAGTTTGTCGCGTTAAAATTGAAAATAAGACAACCGTAATTTGCGCAGATAATAAGCCCATACCGTGCAAAAAGGATTTTCAGAAAAATTCAATTTGCGGTTTTTTTATTACAGTAATTTAAAAAAAAAAGTTGTAAAATGGCTTGATTCTCGAATATCTCTAGATCAAATAATGCTATCGACTTCGCCGTTTGGCTTGGTTTCATTCTATGCATAATGACGTAGTTAAAAATAGGTAATACTTAAAAAAAAATAAACACAGTTTTTTTTATTAAAAAAAACAGTTAAAAATTGTTAAAAAATATCGAATATCTTGAGAACACACAAAGATATTAACTTTATATAAAGTAAGCATGTAATCAATTTTTGGAAGAACTAGTGGCGAGGCAATTTTTTTCTCTTCACGGCATATTTACGGCATTTATACGGCAATTTCTGAGACAGTCAAAAGTAACTTTTTCGAAAGTTGTCATGCTAACTTTATACGACTTTAATTTGGTGTGTCCGTGTGTTATTTTAAAAATTGATTTTCTTATGGTTTTGTGTTGATAATAGATATTTTTACGGTTGTGTATTGATTATCGATATTATGAAACCCATTTTGATTGAATATATAATGTTTTAAGCGGGTATGGTTTGTTTCGTTTTTTTCATCTCGTTTTTTGATTACTTCGTTTTAGTCGCTTTGCATTTCGTTTGTTTTGTATTTTAATCAAAAGGTTTTTCAATTACAATGGTTTATATTTTGTTTCGAGAAAATATCATTGAGTCTCTTATTTAGTTCATTTTAAGATCATTTCGTCTTATATTATTTGATTTTTCGATTATTTCGGTTTTTGTTCATTTCGATTTGTGTTCATTTCGATTTCGATTACTTCGCCATCGTTTGTTTCGTTTTTATTTTTTTGATGTTAAGAGAACACTGAAAACTAGATGGTTTTATGTCTAGTCTATGAGATCATATTTGTAAATTACCAAAACTACTTTTTTATTAAATTTTTAATATTTTTTGTTATTTATGTAAGCTTGCTGACATCTTCTCAGACAGCCAAGCCGTAATCCAATCCCTGAACTCTGTCTCTACAAACTCTAAAACAGCCCTAAGCTGCCGATCATCTCTTATGGAGATAGAACAGCAGTTCAATATTCACCTATGCTGGGTGCCGGGTCATAGGGACATTCCAGGTAACTGTAAAGCTGATGAACTCGCCAAAAGAGGAAAAACACTATCTATTTTGCCTTATAGATCAAATATAGGTATACTTATCGCTACATTCAAACTTATTCTGAAACAAGATGCTATTGCGAAAACAAACCTTAACAGGAACAATATCACCACTTTTTTTCTGACAAAACAAATCTGGCCACAACTAGATCTGAAGCGTTCTAAGTGTTTATCTCTAAGCAGATCACATATCGGCTCCGTAATGGTGTCATAACCGGACACTGTCTAATAGGCAAACATGCGACGAGGCTCGGCCTATACTCGAACGATTTCTGCAGAAGTTGTATGGACGAAGAAGAGGTAGAATCCATTCCTGATCTTCTCTGTACATGCCCTGCTCTCTCTCAAAGACATAGGCTCCATCTAGGAGCGTTCTATACTATAATGATCCTAGCGATTTGATAAACATAGACATTAGTCGTTTCGCAAGCTTCGTAAGAAACTGTAAGTGGTTCAATGAGTAGGAAGAACTTCTACTTAATTCATGTGGTATCACAATGGACCAACTTATGGTCTAAGTGTGTCAAGCACTTGTGCTGACAGCCACGCTAACCTAACATAATCTAACCTCACCTAAGCTTGCTGACATAAATACAGTGCTAGCACCCAGCGTTACGACGCGGCGTATAAACAGTGCATGCTGCCCCCTGCAACCCCCCTGCTACAGGATTTGGGGTAGGTGCGAGGTTGGATGTGTGCAAAGTTTCTTTTGCATTTAAAGAATCTGCATTTAAAGAAATTTTGAACTTATCCTATATCAAATGTGAACGTCATCAATTTTTAAAAAATTGTTTTCTTTTCCCCTTACTGATTTTAATACGTTACAAATTGTATTTTTATATATTTTGAAAACTTTTTAATATTTTTTTGATAGTTTGGAGCTTGCCGCGCACGATTATAATCACACTGAAGACAAAATAAACCCACGCCAAAACAATAGATTAAATCGTTAAGGAGATAACCTTGACCTAAATAACTCATTACACATTTAACGAAATTGCAAAACGAGTAAAAAGAGAAAGAAATAAATGGAAAGTGAAGGCTGTTTCACAATGCGACAAGAAAACGAGACGTCAGCGTGAAGAGATCTCTTCGCAGTTTCTCTCTCTTAAAAAAACTTAAAAAAGAACTTTAAACAGTGAAATAATTCATAATAAAGCATTTCTCGTCGTCTCGTCACGTCATAAAGTTCGAAAAATTGAAAAAAAAAGACGCAACGTGACGACGAGAAATACTTTATTATGTATATTATTTTGTTGTTTGAAACTCGTTTTAAAGAGAGAACAACTGTGAAGAGATCTCGTCACGCTGACGTCTCGTTTTCTCGTCGCATTGTGAAACAGCCTTGATCGTAGGGCGAAGTGATCATAGCGCGAAATGATTGAAAAACAAAGTAAACATAATCGAAGAAAATAAAAATAATTATAAGAAAAGCGAAACAACGAAAAGCGAAGTGAAAAAAAAGCAAAACAACAGGCACCCGTTTTAAGCAAAAAAAAATCGTATTTTATGTATTTGTATTCGCCGGCCAGTCACTAACAATTTTCATTCGCTTAGTTTTGACGTTTGAGGCGAGTCACCTGACGAATTTTCGCTAATTATAATACGGATTTGATTTATTCGCCAGCTTTTTGGTTTGCTTCGCATATGAAAAAGGGGCCCTAAGATGGAAAATCACAGAGTCATAATAATTCATTTCGGAAAAATTTGCGGAATGCTGGATTTGGGTTATCCCTTAGAATTTTATAAAATAAATAAAATTCTTCAAATCTACTTTAACTTTTTTTCTAGATGTGGTAACGCTGGATAGGCAGTACTTTTCAACAATACTATTTCCGTTTTTTTAATACATATTTTATTTTAGGTACTATTTTTATGATTTTTACAGACGACCAATAGTATTTAAGCAGAAGTGCTGTCGGAAAAATAATTTTTTCAGTTCTGTAGAATACCAGAGTTATGAAAGAAGATGTCCAGAGATTAAATAAAACGACCACGTTAAGCTAAGTACATGTAAGAAGTATATTGATGGTAAAAAAAAAGTTACAGGAAATGCATATGCAAAACTTGAGTGATTTTAGACTTAATAGAAATTTATTGTGTAAGGGGGCGTTGAGTGTAATTAGTTTTGACACTTATTCATTTTTATATTTAACAAGTTCTTATTAGAGTTCCGTAGAGGTAAGACCTCTTCGTTGAAGAGATGTTAACTGAATTTTCAGTGACTGCCAGTTGGTTGGGGGAAGGACTGTGGATTTTTTTGGGAGGGGGGTATCCATGGGCAGTTTTTTAATGGGTTATGGAGGACATTATTTTTTTTTAGTGTTTAGGTTTTATTTAGCGGTGTGCTAGGTTTCAGCATAAGTAACTCATTGACATTGGATATATACAATATACATAGGATAAAGTTTCTTCACTTCCAGATTCATTAAATGCAAAAAAAAACTTTGCATACACCCAACCTCGTACCTACCTCAAATCCTATAGTAAGCCCAAGCAGAGGGGTTGCAGGGGGCAGCCCCCCCCCCCCCCCATACATACCTCACTATTTATAAGCTGACGAAAAATGGGGGTTAACAGAAGCGGAACATTCAGGTACTATTAATACAAAAAATACCCCTCCCTAGAAAATCCTCTAAAAATACACCTTCCTAAAAAACCCTATAACCAAAAATTAACCTAAAAAAATACCCAACAAACAATACCCCTCCCCAATATTTGCTTACATATTTGCTTAAAAAATAATAGCGACGCAAAACACAACAACTCCGCTTAATAAGCGGATATAATCATCTCCGCTTATGAATTTTAAGAGAATATGAAAACAGTGACGTCAAAATCATCTTTTAGTTCCATTTTCTTTTTTAAATGAAGAATGTAATTACAAATTTAGCCTTTGAACAAATTATTATTATTTTTTGAAAGTTATAAGAATCAAATGAAATTAAAATTATATCTTTTTCCTCTCCGAACAGAACCATATGGCAACAACTGACACTGTCATTCAAATATAGGTGCTTGTAAGGTTACTTAATCTTTGCTTCTAAGCGGCGATGTGCGTTTTTAATGCACTTTTATTTTAAGCGAATACACATACTTGCACAAAAAAACACACCTTATATTATTGACTATGGTGTATTCAATGCATAACGTGTTTGAAGCAAACCGAAATCCATTGATATATGCATGTACGAGTTTCGACAGCATTGATGGTGCGTTTGCATTGAGCAAACTTATAAAATAATAGGAAAAGAAGGATGGGAATACCTACCTTACCTATTTGCTTCCTTCCTCTGTCGTTCACACTAAACGGATGTAGGAAGGATTTCGCGTCTAGCGTTAAATGTGTTTACATCCTGATGCGAAATGTGTATACGTTGCAGTTTGTGTTCCTTTCTCCCTTCCAAGAGAAGAATTTTGTTTGGTACGATGCATAGCATCAAGTCAGCTTGAGGACTTGTGTTTGCTTTCACTTAAAAGCAAACAGTGTTCTGAGAAACCTTAAAATCTGTCAAGTAAAATGTAATTAGTATGAAAAACCATGAAAGCTTTTGGAAAATAGGGACGATCAACAAGGACAAGAAAAATTAAAGAAACAAAATATTAAGTAGATTTTTCATGTCATACCTATAAATATCTAGATGGAAAAATTACTTTTTAATTTTTCTCCAAATGTTCGTTCTTTTCGGAATGGAATGCGTTATAGGTATGTTTGTGTAATTTTAAGTGAATAAATGTGTTAGACTGATTCAAAAAAATTAAATTGTCTCCGATTTAATACGACTGTCTGTAGAAAGGATTGCAAATATTGAAAATGAATTCTAAAGTTCATTTTCAGTACTCTTAGAAGTCATAAAAGCATTAAATCGAGACAAGTATTATTTATTTGTATTGTCTATCTGACAAAACGTCAGATAGACTTGTTCATTTTAAATTAGTTCTACACTTATTGCTAGAATGCGTCACTGACACTTCAAACAATACTGAATGAAAATGAAATTCAGAATTCATTTTCAATATTTGCGATCCTCTCTACAGATAGTCGTAATTTAATGCCACTAGCTTTTTAGTTAGAGCTTAGTCAAATAATAAGCCTGTTAAAATTTCAGCCGTAAAAATTAATATATGTATGTATGTAGATCGCTCATCGCTAATTTCTTTTTTTTTTTTTTTTGTTATAACTTTCTAAAAGAAAAAGGAATGGTCCTTAAAAAAGTCTTATTTAATTACTGATGTACTCCTTCCTAAATACCAGCTATAATATACAATTTTAATATTGAATTTAGTTGTACATACATATGTATAGTATATGTTAAAATAAATTCATTGTTTAAGAAAAAAAATTATTGAACGCAAAGAAAAAAGATCGAAAATATGTAAACTATTAAAATAGGACATTTTTATTATTATTTTTGGTTTATGAAACAATCAATTTGAAGAAATTTGTTCATAAAAATTGATTTGACAAGCAGTGCTATTGTGTTTTTATAAATATTTTCATCTCATGAAACTTATATTATAGACGATATTTTCAACGGGAGATCCAAAAAACTATGGATTTAACCATCCACTTTAGCCTTCAATAACTTTGGAAGGGAAGGAGTACTGTAATTAAATAAGCAGTTAATGACATTTTTGAAGAACATTGTTGTAAATTTATAAAAAAAAAAGCAAACAAAAGAGAAATTCCCATAGGTAGGTACAATTTGTATGGAAAATAGAAATTAGCGATGAGCGACCTCTAAATACTAATCTATGCGGCCAAAATTTTACCAGGCATATTATTTCACTAATTCGGGCGTTACAAGGTGGCTTTTTATTATATTTAAATACATATTTAAAAAGAGGAATTAATTGTTTAATTTTTCTTTTGATTAGTGGAAAAGGGAAAACAGTCACAGAATTTTGAATCAATGCTTTTGCATACCTATACATATACATGTCATTATAATCTCTTCCTACATTAGTCCATTAACTCTTTATTCTATTGTCTAATCAAAATCTTCGAAGAAATGCACTACCTGCACCTGGACCAGTCGTGACTCGTGATGCTTTTCTTCTTGCTTTTAACCAAAAGACTTAGTTTTATTAATTCTTTTTTTTTATTTATAAAATAGGATTAATAATGTTACTCGATAATAAGTAGGTTTTCAATAAAGCTTAGAAAAAGAACAACTGCAACCGGTGGAAGAGATCACACGATTTTCCGATGATGCTAAAAGTAATGTACACGATAATAGAACATGGTACTCTATTCATGGGTGTTGGTTTGGTATAATATACATATACAAATCGCATGTTAATTTTTGTATAGGCAATAAGCTTAGCTTAGTAGCCTTAGTAGCAATGTTAAAGGGTGTTTCGTTTAAATCTTCGCCCTCTTCATAAATACAAAACATATTTCTCTTATACTATGACAATTTCAATTTTTATATATTTCTCTTTAAGTATACATGTTTTGATTTTAATTTACATTTGTAAATATTTCTTATATCTCTAATCTCTCAGATCGCCTTGCTTCTAAGTTTTCAGGCTTTTTTGCCTATGAAATTAATGTTTGTATGGTAAATTTACAATTTTTTCATTACAATCATTTATTTCATTTTAATTTTAAAATGAATAACCACCTGAAAAAAATAATATGTATGTATAAAATTTCTTTAAATTAAAAAAAAATGGTACCTATTCCATTTTTAAGTATTCCATTATAAACAACTAAAACTATAATTTCAAAAAAAAATCATTTTTAAAATATTGATTTATTTTTTTAAATTCGTGTTGAATAATTGATTCATGGCGATCTCACTTGGTCTCAACAGTTGATTATAATATTGAAAGCCTTGTTCAGCTTGCATGGATTTTTTGACAGAAAACCATTGTGTAAAGTAAATTAAAGTATTTTTTACAATCACTTTGCTGTTCGCAAGTCCCTAGTCTCTTCTTAAAATTAATTTTAACAGCGTTAAAATATGTTATAAGTTATTCATAGATTTCAATGAAACATTTTAAAACTAGGAACGCCTGTTTAAGAAATTTAATAATGTGAACATAATTTGTTGTTTTGTTATAGAAACGGAATAATGTCCTACCGGTAAAGTAAATGTATAGGTATATAAATTCGCGTGCTTAACTTTATACTTTGCTTAATACAAAATTCTAAGCACATACGGCCTTAAGTGTCATTGAGTAAATTGTTTGTATATGTTGTCAATCAAACTTATTTCACTCACAGCTTACAAAAATCATCTAACCACTTGATAAACCCAATTGTTTGGCATCTAAAAATAACGATGCTTATTGCAAAAGTTGCACTTCGATTCTTCCCCTAATATTTTACGCTTTCTTTATTACTACTGCCACTTAGAATGAACTAACGCTGCACTGGATGAAAATAATGATCGATCTTTTTGCTGGCTATTTACCCTTACGTATATATAATTCACTGTTTCCTTTTTTCCGGGGCTTCAGGGACACTTCTGGTTACCCATTGAAAGCACATGATGTTAATACCTCTGTTTATTTTACTAAATTCTAGTGCGACTGACGTGCGAACAAAAATCGTCAGTAAGTACATACAATACACCACGGCTCGCTCTATGTTATAATAATACAAGAAAACAGTAACAATAGCATCTCAATAATTCACAAGAGCTTCAAATTCTTTGGAGAGGGTGGCTACGCTAGGGTTGTGTGAACATCACCAGACACACTGTAGCGCACTCAAAAAATTTTAACAATAAGTCTGTTAAGGGGTTTATAATGTAAAACAACGCATTTGAATTTTGAAATCTGTGTTTATTTAATGAAAAATTCGTTAATTTATTATTGCCAAAACAAATGCTTTGTTGAAGACGAAACACCAAACCTAAACCTAATAAATAAAATCATATCGCAACGTTTAATTTTATTGTTTTACCATACCTTTAATGTTTACGAATAGTTTTTGAATTAATGAAATTAAAGATTCTTTTAACAAAGCTTTCCATATTTATTAATGATGCAACTCTAATTCAAAGTTTTTTCAGTTCTGTAATGTAATTAACTTTTTGGAACCTAACTTACTTATTACATTTTGTTGAAAGGTATCAAAGTCAAGGATTATTTTAAGATTTACCTTCCTAAAACCCTCTGTTTAACTTTGTTCAGTTATTGTTAACTTCCCAAGAAGTTTGTAATTGCAGTCCGATTTGTCGACACGAAAATTCTGACATTTATCCACGTCGAGGTCAGAATCTATCATTTTTTAGAGAGAAATCTATGTGGTTTGTGTACGTTTATACGTTCTTATTTTTACCTTTTTTTTATTCCGATTTTCTTATTTCTTTGGAAATTAGTTTATTGTATGGTTTAATCCTAAATATTAAAAAGTGTTTTTTTTTTTGGAGAAATTATTAATAACTTTCAATTGCGAAATTTGACCACGACTGAAAAATTTCATAATTTTAAACCAGTTTTGAGTAAAACAGCCGCAGATCCTATATTCGTACATACAAATTTGGAACTATACCGGAGCTTGGGACAGGCTTGAAAGGCGATTTGACCGTGTTAATTTAATTGTACAATTGTTTTTTCAAATGTGCCTATCTCTTCCGTCCATAGGCGTACCTTTGTGTCTCAAGCACTCAGTCACCTCGGAAAATCAAAGATGGTGCAGATAAAAAAATTCGTGAATTGCGTGCGTTAAATGAAACAAGTCGTCATCCCATCCGATCGACCAACTTCTCGGTATTGTAGTCAGCAGGCGTGGAGAAAAACAAAACTTGTCTATCACAGCACCTCTATTCGAAGCTTGGAGAATCGGAAGTGCCAGTACTTCCTTGGATCCTGGGCTGTAGTTTATGAGGTTAAATAGTTGTTCCGCATGTACGAATATTGACAAGATTTGCAGCTTGAGTGTTTCGCTGATGCTGAATGGGCACTCAGCAGCGATGATCAGAAGTCTTTCACCGAGTATGGCTTCTTCATTGGCGATTCCAGCGCAGCAATTACTTTGGGAATTATAAAAACAACCATCCAGTACCCTAAGTAGCTTATTTTAGGTTAGTGTGGCTGTCAGCACAAGTGCTTGACACACTTAGACCATAAGTTGGTCCTTTGTGATACCACTCATCATCGTAATGTTGTTTTGATTACAGCCCCGAAACTTTTTTTTTAAACGAAACCAAAACTTGCCCCATGAAAATTGTTTTTCGACTCGAATATCTCGAAACAAACAATATCTAATAATTTATTTTATTCTAAAAAATTACTTTAACTGATTAATAACACAGTCAAGAGAGAGAGAGAGAGAAAATTAGCTGACAGAAGAATTGACTAAAAATTATATAAAAATATTTTTATAAGCCCGTGCATATGTAAAAAATTTAACACTGATTTCGACTCTGGGCCAATTTTATTTTAAGAAGAAGGAAAACACAACTAAAAGAATTATTTTTGTTTTTGTTTTAGTGGCCTGTATTGAATGAAATTCAATTCAAAGTTTTTGTGACCTTTAGTCCAATGCGTTTCATTTTGTGCTCAACAACTAATGGTATTTCTAAACACATTCAAATGACAGTTTTATTTAATAAAAAAAAGTCAAAAAGAACTGTTTCGTAGCCGTGAAGAATGATTTACCTACAATGCTGATGAATTTATTTTATTATTTCTCAAAAATTACAATAATACATCAGTCACTAATTTTTAGGCATCCTAGAAAAGCACAATATTTTAACTTGAGTTCTTCTTTAAAACATTCCATATAGATAATTAAATTCAAAAATAGAAATCACCTTTAAAAAGCAATTTTTGTTAACTGTGAAAAAAAAACAGCTATACGTAAACTTGTGAAATAGGGGACGATATTAAATCACAATTTTTTAAAGAACCAGCCTAGAATTTCAATTTTTATCGTTACCGATTTAGATCAAATGTATGTATATTGTTACAAATTAAAAAAAAATAGATGAGCTTTTTAATGAATAATTTTTTTTAATATTATGTACCGTACCTAACCTAAGGTTTTAAGCTTATTTTATAGAAAATTTTATATATTTAATTTACCATCTTAATATATAAAACATATAAAAATAAATTGAAGCATATGTCAAATAAGAATTTCGTACTTTTGGTGCCTATAAGTATACAATTTTGTGAATAATTCACTTGAAATGTGTGCACATGGCATGACGTGACTGAACAGTACCTACTCTAGCAGCCATATAGTGTAGTGTTTTCACAAGACAACTTCATATTCTCGCCCCCGACACAAGTGCACACAACTGCCAGTAGGAAAATTGAAAGTCTAAAGCCGGGGTAGAATTCTTCAGCGAGCACTCTTATACTTGACTAAAGTTTTCGAAAGACTTACCTACCCTTTTTCATTACTCATTTAACTTGCAGTTTAAGGAATGAAAATTTATAACAGATGTCCAAGAGTTCAGAGCACTCCTGTTTACGATTTCAATAACATTGATTGACGTCAAAATGTCATGCAAGGTATAAGTCGAAAGGTAAAAATGAATTTAAAAAAGAAGTGGTTTATTAATGATGACTTACTATAGCTAAGATAAAATACTATATGTACATACATGAAGTTAGCAGGACACTTTATCGAATGGAGATAAAAAAAAATATAGAATAATTAGTCGCTAGTAACTAGTTAGATGATAATTAGTTACGTTACAAAAAATTAGTGGCTCTTTTGGTTTTGTTAACTTAACGCAACTTAGCAGGAGAACTGGTTCCCAAAAATAAAGATAAACGATTCTTTACTACGTTTTCCTTATAGCTGAATGTGGGAGAGGATAGTTATACAAACAAATCTAAAATATCGACTGTAGTTTACGAGCAAAATAATAAAACTTACTTAAAACGTGAAAAAAAAATTTGTATGGGAAAAGTATGTTAATGACATCGAGCAAATTTTTTTTGTCAATACCAATGAACTTTTGACTTAGACCCCCAAAATCAAAAAAAAAAAAAACAACAATGTATGTAGCTACATTTCAATGGAAAAAAAAATTTTAAAAGTCCAAATTTACAAGAAAGATTATTTTATATTTAGAAATGAATCAATCAATGAATTATTTTCTGTGAACCTTTATATACATAATAACATAGTCGAAAATTATACATATAAGCATTTTAACATATGGGGTTTTCCAATGGTAACATAAATCAATTTATTTTTGATTTGGATCTGTCAAAAAGACAATTAATTTCCCCTCATTTTGCATTCCATTAGGCAAAATAAATTAATGTATTAAATTCCCATTGGATATTGGAATCGGTCCGATTTGTGAAATTGAAAATTTTGAAATTTCCCGACGTTTCGAGATCTCTGGAGTCGGATTAAATTGTTTTTAGAGAGATGCCTGTGTATGTACGTTCGTACGTTCGTACGTTCGTACGTTCGTACGTTTGAAATCTTTTTTTCGCGGATGATATCTCGAAAACACATAGAGATATCGACTTCAAATAAATTTTATTTTACAGATAATAAGGCCATAATAAATATGTAAATAATAATAAATAATAACAAAAAAATCAACTCACAGTTTTTTTTTTTTTTTTTAAATTAAAATTTTTCGTGTGGCATGTATTTAGAGCAAACAGCCTTCCCTTGATTGCAAAAGTGATAAGTTTTTCGAAGATTTTTAATTGGTAATTTTTTTTTAAATAACATCATGTGTCGAGTTTCAAAGGGATAACCCATTGGGAAGTTAGCAATGTGGGTCAAACCCAGTCTCTTTTACATATATTGTTGGTTTTCGTCTCCAAAGTGTGTTTGTTAATTAAAAACGAAATAAATAAAATACAAGAAAATTTGATTATTTATTATAAAATGTTATTTATTATAACTTTACTTAACACAACTTTAAAATTATATAAAATCTAACGCGTTTCGGAATTAAAATCCATCTCCGGGTTGTAGGGATGAGCGATATTGAAAAAACATTGATGTTAACATCGATGTCAACATCGAAGACACACCATCGATGTCATAACTATCGAACCAAAAACATCGATGTTTTTTTTTAAGTATTTTATGTAAATATCAATTTTTCATCTTTTGCAACTGATTCAGTTGCTTTTTTTTTTATTTAAAATCAAATTTGTAAATCTAAATTTGGGCAGATTTACTACACCGCTACACACCAATATAATTGACAGCTACCAGTTTGCCAACAGAAGGTGCGCGGACACGAATATACACTGAATACCTACTAAAACAAACAAAAAAAAAATCTGAAATCGCATTCCATTCGCCAAGAAAAAAAATCTAATTTTAGGCAGAAATCTGCATTAGCAAAGGAAAACCCCAATAGTACCTAATGCCTTAAAAAAATATTTGTAAAATTAATTTTTTTTATTTTAGGGAAATTTATATACTTGTTAGACCCGAGATCAGTGATGGAAATCGACTTTTCTTGATAGTACTGAAAGCTGAAAAAAAATAGTACTGAAAATGGCCAAATAGTACTGAAATTTTTCCAATCGTGAATTCTACAGGAATTTAATATTTTATTGGTTGTCATCGTTAGAGGAAGGTTTGGTTTGAGTATTCTGCCATCGACCCCTTGCAGCCATCTTGACTAGTAGACCAAATACTGGTCCATATATTTTTTAAATGTAACATACATATATTGACAAATTTTGAAAAATGTAAAGGCTTAACTACATTCAAGAGTTTTTGCAAAAAGTACAAAAGTGAAAAACTAAAACATGCGCTAGAAATGCCTGAGTGCAAAAAAGCTTGCGGAAATAGTGTTTGATATGTCATTTTTGATTGATACTGCAGTTAAAACAACATTTTTTCGCACACAGGCATCTCTAAGAATATTTTTGTTGAGTCCCGTGTTTAAGGAATATTTGGTTTACTTGTTTTTTTCGCGGAGAGAATTTTTTAAAAACACATTTTTTTCGAGAGAAAATTTTAATCGTTTTTTTATATACCTATATTTTTTCATATTAGGATTTATTATTTTCGAAAAACGTTGACATTTTTTTTAGGAAAAAATAATTTTGTTTATTTATACAAATCGTGGACTATGCTTTGAGGGATGATTCCTGGGATCATTCTAAGAAGCACAAAATGTATGGGGGGAATGTTCTATCCCCCCTTTCTTCTTTAGTTCTTAAGAAATAAACATAAAGGGAAAAAAATTTAGACAATTTAGTATGATGTTAAAACATTTTTAGTATGATGCTAAGATAAAAAGAGCATTTTCGAAATTTTAAACGAGTTACAATTTTACTAAAGTTAAAATATCATACTAACTCCAAATGTCACTTTGACAATTATTACATATGTGAAAATAGTGTGATATGTCACTTTTTTACGTGTGTTATTTTATTGAGGAAACTGGTTTAGTATGATACTAGTTAAAAAACATTTAAAACTAAGAACATTTTTGCTTTAAAGTTAGAAAATTGTTAAATAGTATCATGTTTACCTCAATATCAGTTTCTTAATTTTAGAAAATTTTTTAACTAGTATCATACTTAACATATTTCCTTAATTAAATCCAGCTTAACACGACTAAAACAGTAACACTTCACGCCATTTTCACATTTGTATTTGTCAAAGTGACATTTGGAGTTAGTATATACTATCATATGATACTAAAAAAATAAAACAGCTATTTGGATATTTTTGGTCTTATTAATAAACATTGTCTAACTTTAGACAGCCGTCCAAGTTTTTAAAAAACCTTTCTAATTTTTGTTAAAGTAATCTATCTTTTTATCTTGATTTAGACAACGTAATCTATTGTCTAAAGCCAGAGAAAAGCAATATTTTTTTTATTAAAAAAGCATGTTTCCGACTGTTTCAAAATACTTAGACATAGTTTAAACAGCCAAAAATCTAATTAATAAGACCATTTATCTTTGGTAAAATGTTTAAAAGATAATAAGATTCTAACTCGTTTAAAATTTGAAAAATCCTCTTTTCACCCTAGCAGCATACTAAAAATGCTTTAACATCATACTAACTCGTCTAAAATTTTGCGCCAAACTTTTTATATTGGTTGTTTGTTTTGTTAGGTTTATGACGCAAAAATATTATTCATAATTAAAACCCTTTTTTTCGTTGCTTTTTTGTATCCATTCATAATTTTTTTTAGGAATTTAATTTTATAAAAACATTCACTTAAACAATATGAAATATAAGATTTAATAAAAGATTTTCAATTTTTCAGAAACTGCCTCATTTTGTTTAAAAAAGTTTTACAAAATTTATTATTTTCCTTAATTTTTAAGGTACGAAAAATATTTGTTAGCTATGGATAGCTATTCAAAACTAGGCAAATTCCTACCGCATCAAACATCTACATTCAAAATGTACCTATGTACATTTTTTAAATTTTCGATTTGTTAGAAAATCTCGATTTTTTTGCAAGAAATCATTATGTTGAGTTTCATCAGACTTAAACCAAACTAGCACTTGAGTGATGCGTTCAACTCAGGTGTGAAAATTTCAGTATTGGTGTTTTGCCAATAATTGAAATAGTACTGAAAGTTGAAAAGTGGTACTTACGTACTGGGAAAATTAAATAGTACAAAATTCAGTACAATAGTAAGCCCTTTTCCAACCATGCCCGAGATTAAAGAAATAGTATTTAGTATTTAAGCGCCATCCAGTTAGCTATCATTGAAAATCATCATATAAAATTTTAATGATTCATGTTAAGATGTTTAGAAACCAAAATCTATAGCAAAGTCAATAGTTTTTAGTGTCTTTTTAAGACCCTGCGATCATGCGTGATTTTAGCTTACGGTCTTCTTCTGAGTGTATGCGTGCAACTTGGTAAAATTTTTTTAATTTTATAATACTCAATATCTAATAGATATAGATACCTACTTTCTTGTTTTTGGCGACTTGCACCAATTACAAATGTCCATAACTATATTTAAATTCCTCTTAAATATTAATACCTCTTTTGGGCTTTGGGTCGAATATCAGGTCACATGTATTTAGATTTGGAGAAGAAGGTCACAAAAATAAGATTTAATTTCCTCTTAAATAGTATGAATAGGCGTAACAAAAACGTATCAGATAATTGAAATAGGCCATAAGCTCTAATAATGAAATATGTTCTTACTGGATCTACGAGTAGTGTGTTTATTCGGAGTACCTACACATACAGGTACCTGCACGACGTCGACGTGTACTGTACAATCTCAATCTCAATGCTATGGCTCGTTGACGACTCAAGTTTAACAAATTTGTTTTTGTCAATTGCTAGAATTATTCAAAACGAGTGATGATGAAAGCAGAGTTTGAGATGCTAAAGAAACGGGCGATGTGAACATCATTAAAAAGCACTTCCGTTCCACTGACTGGTACGAAGTACTTTTTTAATAAATAAGTAGGAGAAAACGAGGCGCCTAATGATGTTCGCTTAATGGAAGAGCCAAGTTCCATCTCATTCATTACCCATGCCGAATTCTCGAACAGAATAGTCAAGTAGAAGGCAAAATAAGACTACTACGGAAACTATACTCTTTGTATATTCAAGAGAAATGCACACTTTGTGAATTTTAACAAGCTTATTATATAAAGTTCTGCATATTCATAAAAACATGATAAAGAAGCCGACAAAAGAGACATTTCCATTTTTTTACCTTGCTGACTAAAAGCTTTGATTTGGAATTGCAAAAAAAAATTTAACCGTTTCATAGAAGTCAAAAAATTGATGTGAATAAGAGTTCAATTTTCATTTAAGTTTGGGTCTTATGCATATCAATCAATTACGGTTAACATTGATAATTTTCAAAGGAAAAAAGGAGTGTGCAAGTGCGGTTTTCAATGAATATAAAAGTAGTATAAGCTATTACGGAGTTGAACCACGTGAAATCCGTAAAAATTGATTTTGATTTATATAAAAAATAATAATTTAACACCTTATATGAGGCCACGGCCCACGAGAAGCAGAGTGGCCTAACTGATATTTGTACTTATTTTTAAAATGACACAAAACTGATATCTGTTATGTATAGTAAAAAATGTCTCTTTTGAAACAGTTATATCTATGGATTGAGGGAGCACATAAGACATAACTGTTTCATAAAACGGTAGTTTTCGTCATGATAAACATTAGTTTTCGCCATTTTAAAAATAATAGTTTAAAAATCAGTAAGGCCACTATGCTTCTGGTCTCATATTATATATAGTCCAGTAACCTTGTCGTCTCATAGGAGAGAGACCTTGCCTTGATCCGGTAGTTCTGAGGTTTTGCTGAGTTGTTTATGATATTGGCTTCGTAAAAAACCAAAGTTTTCGAACTCGAGCGCCAAACGCAACACGCTCAAAAATCCAACAAACCGCGAAATTTTCGCGCTTTTTTCAATTATTAGCGATTTTAACCCTAAAGGACTAATTTATCGACTACAACTTTGCTCTACGATTTTAAAATAATTAAATTTTCTTCAACAAAAAGTAGTATAATCTACAGTATGTATAATAAAAAAATATGGTGTTTGATCGTTTGGCACAAGAGACATAAAACACTATACAGCGTGTAGTGTAAGTTGAGTCAAAAGAAGAAAAAAATTGTAAGGGAGGGGTATTCTACATCTCCTTGTTCAAGCAGGAGGGGCAAAAAAATTACTTAAAATAGAAATAGACCCATCAAAATCCAACGACAACATCTGGAACAAATTCCTATACCTTTTCTTGCAGCCAGCAATCCATTCTTTAATTTTCATTTTAAATTTATTTTTTTCAATTGATAGCTTGTCAAATATTTATTTTCAAACTCAAAATTTTGAAAAAAAAAAATTAAAGTTTTTTTTTAACTACAGTCAGACCTCGGTAGTGCGAACACTCGGTAATTCGAACTCCACTTATTCGAACTGCTATTTTTTTGCATTAAGTATCCTGTAATTCGAACACTTGCCAAATTTGCTACTCTGTAATTCGAATTGGAGGGCAAATAGCTTCGTGAAAAGGACGCTGAAAAATTTGTATTGGCACGTCTTCTAGTTCAAACCATGCCAGGAAATAAACGATAAAATAAATTGACAATGAAGAAATTCGAGACCGATTGGAGTATACAGCGAATGAAAGCCTAGTCAGTAAAAATGTTTCAACTGAATCTGATAGCGCAAAAAACTATCAGTAGCGGCAAAGTCCTATAAGAACTTCACCTACATCAACTACTGCATATCGACCAGCTCGACATTTAAAAACATGAAATCATAACAAAAACTATTAAAAAAAATTTAAGCATAAACAAAAATGTCAAATTTCTTTAAAGAACTTTAGACAACCTTGAACTTTATTTCGTCTTTTGTCAAACTCTTTTAAGCAATAAATATTTTCTTTTTTGTTTCGACCAACACAAATTATTTTATTACCCATGCCGAATTGGACTAATATTAATTTCACCGATTAAAAATATAAGGTGTTATAGTAATTTCTTTATAGAAATCAAAATCAATAAAAGTAGTGAATCCTATACCTCCTACTATGAAGGACTAGAAATGCAAATTTCTAACAGTTAACAGTTTTTGCTAGTATAGGCGAGGCGTGTATAAGTGGGCTTCGCATGACTTAAAAAAAACCTCTGGGTGGCCAAAGTATTTCCAACGCCGCCGGCCGGAGCGGAAGGATCTGTCCCTTTTGGGGCCTCAAAAACAGTAGATATCTTTATAAACGAAACTGTTATAAATTAACATTTTCTTAGTCACTTCCAAATAAGAAACCATTAAAAAGCATAATAAAATGGAAATAGTCAAGTTCATGGATGCTACCCTCTTTCGTTTTAATGTACACTTTGAAATACATTTTTAAAAAGTTGTATAAATACATATACTAAGAATGTCACTGTAAAACCCCGAAATCTAGAAAATCTAAAACTGTTCGATAAAACTAAGCAGTTTTACACATGTTGAACGCAAAAAAAAAAAATGTCTGTCCGACCAGACCACTAAAATAGTTAATAAGACAATCTTAGCTTTCATGTAATATTCCATTCATAGAAATCCTTTTTGGAATATATGGACATAGGGTATTGAGCCCAAAATGCAACTAAAAAAATGCATTTTCTAAACAAAGCAACAATGAAAGGCTTGTTTTGTCCGATCAGCAGTGGTTTGTTAATTTTTGTACACTATAGGGAGGCTATCGGTTGGTATCCTTTTTTTCAATCAGTGAGATGAGGTTATCTTGCTTCCCAGACTATTATTTTATATGTTAAAATTAGTTTCGTATTAAACGGTGTCGTTTTCCTGAAGATAGATGATACACATACATGTTAAGGTTTTAAATTGATTCAATAGTTGATAAAAGGTAATTTATAAACTATCATAACAATTTACAAATATGTGCATTCATTCTAAAAGTTGTAACAAAAGATACTGCTAGTTCAAAATAAAAGGTATATTGTGTCTTTTATTGATTTTTCATCAAAAGTAAGAAATATTTCTCTGCATACCCATAAGGCCATAACTATTGTTGAGCCTAAGTAATGATTCATTATACTTAAATTTTTTTCCAAAAAGGAAGCAAAAAGAACTTCCGATGTCAATTTACCAGTATTTAACCTACGTTTGCCCTTTTCTGTGACACTTTGTTTGGCAGTACAAAGAACCCTGTTGTGCTGTGTTCAGTACACCGCCAATTTTCAAATCAAATTACACGCCTTTTAACAAAATGCCTATACAAATGCAATAACTGATGGTTTTAATTGATGTAAGCAGTAGGGATCTCAGCTGGACATAAGGTTAATGTTGATAACTATAACAATGGTTATTTTTTTTAGTTGGAAACTGGTGTATAGTTTGTCAAGAATTTTGTTTCTTACCTGTTGGAATCTAGTGTCAGTACCTATCAGTTTGTTACCTAATATTTAAAGGTTAACGGTTTATAAAAAATTAAATATATAGTTACAGAAGTCCCTCTATAATGTGAACTAATTGAAACACGGCATTTTCGGATTTTAGAGGTATTTACATTACTGGAACTTTTTTTAGTGCTTAGAAACTGATTGAAACAACAAAATGGTGCCTGCACAACTGGCAGGAGACACTCTCTTGTCCGCAGCTGCATTTAAAACCTATAAATATGTCTAGACAAAACAGTTAATAAAAAAATTTACAAAAGAAAGTCAATTTTAGAGTAAAAAAATTAAACCAATTTTATGTAAGTGCCTGCTTACATATTAAGTAAATTTTATTGTGCCTTAGCAATCGAACCTTTATAACATCAAATAATCTAGCACCTAGGCATATCTTGGGTAACCTGTAAGCAAAACTTGATATACAAAAGAAAAATTACATAATTTGTAGGTAGTATGTTTTTAATATTTATCCACCAAACCTTAAATATAAAACAATAGTAGTCAGTTATACCTATATAAAGACCAATCTGTCACCTTTGACCACCTTGTGCTTGTATTAATTAAATGTTAGAATTTTAGAATACATATAAGATTTTTAGAGCCTGAAAGATAATTTGCAGAATGACCATTGTACATACATTTTAAAAATATTTTCTTTTATACGCCAAAAACGCAACAAAAATTCAAGCAGAATTTATAATAAGAATAATATTGTCGTTGGAAAATACCAGTTCTCCGTTTTCCTTTGAGACATGCCCCTTCGAAAAAACTCACAGTCACAGGCTGTTAGTCATCTCTTCAGACAAGCCAGCATTCGTAAATAGACTAGAGGCTATTTGGCGTGAATGAAAAAATGCAACTTTCTTCCTCTTAGATTTAATATTGGAGAAGCCTTGCCAGAAGTAACTATAGCCATATTGCATTAGATTGCATTTCTTGGTACACCGCTTCATCTTAACGATAAGATATTTATAAGACAAATGCAAACAAACATTTTCAGTATCTTTTCTAGGACACAGCCACCCTTCTTGTCCACATTGTGTCTGTGCAACAAACGTTCATCAACATCTACAAACTACTTGTATATTATATACATACCTATGTACTGTACATACATGCACTCTTGTGTTATTATACATAGATGTCCTGGCGAATGTCATCCTTTTGTGATGGAGCTAACAGTTTTCAAAGAAAAGACAGGCATCGCTACCAAAGGTAGGTAAAGTACATTGCACAATATTGTATACTACACTGTACCAGTTGCTATTATATGTGGGTCCATTTGTGCCGTAAGCAACAAAACGCCTCTTGCCGGATATAATTTCCGTCCACAATGGGAAATGGAAAAATGTTTGCTCTAACCTACAGATAGGTACTTGTAGGGGTTGCAATGAATAAACTATAGAGAGGCGAACAATTGCAGAATCAACATTTTAAGAAAGCAAGGACCAAGGAGCAATATCTAGCTCTTAGAGAATGGAAAACCAAACACATTTTTTTTTTTTTTCAAGAAAAAGTATCTCGGGCACGTATTGAAAATTTGTTCGGCTTGTTCAGTTACAAATACTCACCTTCATATTCAATTCTTTAGATTGTTTATGTTTTGCAATATCCGAAATTTTCAATTTTAAATAAAAACTGAACACTATGAAACTATAGGTAATGTTATAATGTATTTTTTATATTAAGAAATGTTATTGTAACTATGCTGTAATGTGTCATGGCACTCATTTTCTAACAGTTATTGATGATGCGGCCGGTCGCCTAAAAAATGTAGGTGTTTTGGGGCCAGTAAAAACCAGAATCGACTTTTACCATAAAAAGGTAATACATACCTAGTTTGTCAAGGAGAAGGAAGTCAGTTGAGTCAACAAAGACACGTGTGTTCAATTCTTTTGTGATCAAATTTGGTCCAATGTTAAATATACGAAACAGAATCGAGGTCTATTCAAACGATTGCGTGTTATCAAGAGTCTAAAAATGTTTTGAGCAGTTGCTGGAAATTATATTGTTTACTTTGCAGGCATTGCTGTTCAAGAGAAAGAATATTGATTTTGTGTTTTTTTTGTTTTTTGGAATGGATCTGATGTTTGGAACAGAAACGCACGTTCTAGGTCCCTACAACTGTTTAAACAAAATGCCAAATGACTTAAAATATGACGGCTTTATTCGTTTTCGAATGTCGAAATCTGAAAATGGCCAAAACTAGATGATGAAGTAATACCGTAAGGAGATAAATTTATTTCTTTAAAATTTGTATAGGTTTGAGCTATGTACATATTACATGAATCATTAAGTATAACTTCTTTACTCATTAAATATTATCATTAATCTTTCTTTTTTTATATCTCTTCTTGATACTATTTCACTTTTATAATTGGAGTGGGTTAAAGTCTGTCAACTTGGAGGTTTTTTGCTTAGAAAAAAAAGTCATGCATTTTTTGTTTTTTAAATTCTATCAGTTATCAATAACGGCATAATACAAGTAGACTTAAATTATTTTGAAATCAATTTCATTATTTGTTCGCGAGATAATTGTGTTTTAACAATAATAATTGAAGTTTTAACAATTTTCAGTACTTTCTTGTGGTTTTTTCTTAAAACAAGGTGTCAATTAGAATTTTTACGAACTCTACCGCATTTATCAACTATTATGGCATCACGTATAGAATCAAAATAAGCCCGAATTCAATATCATTATCTGTTCTCAAGATATTCGAGCCGACATTTTTTTTTTACAATTCCTATCACTTTTTTGTTTAAAAGAAATGTCTAACGAATTTTTATTTCGTCATTGTCTTTAGAAGGAAATTGAGGCGAAATCGATAGAATTATTATTGATCTCGTGATTTTCGAGACGTAAGACGTTACAACTTTTTCTATTTCAATAAGCTAATTAAATTTGTTTGAAAACCCGTTCTGCATGTTATGCTATGACCATATTATCTGTAAAATAAAAAGTATTTACAAAATTTGATCAGATGAAAGTATGGATCGGGCCTATTAGTGTGCTTTTAAGCCCAACAAATCAACCGTCTCGATCAAATAATTACACTCCGACCGATTTTGGTAAAAACCTAAGAGTTTTAAATCGATACGCATCATCTCTTTTTCGATTTCAAAGTCGTATATGACAGCGTAGACAGAGATGAATTATAGAGCTATGTCGCATCACGGCATCCCTTCCAAACTCGTCCGCTTGTGCCGGAAGACGATGCAGAAATCTCGCTGCTCCGTTAAAGTCGGTCGGTATATGAACACCACCGAACCAGGGTTCGGACTTGAGAAATCGTGAATCGCAGCGAACTGCATAAAATAACCGCTGTGAAACCAAAATTTTTGCAGTAGAATTATAAATTTATTTTAGTGATTAATTCGGATTGAGTCAGAATTCTGTATGCGCTAATATTCCAAAATTCTGTATTTAAACTTTTTTCATTTTAGAAACTGTTTTTCTTTTACAATTTACATAATTTTGGAGTATAGAACGCAGAATGTTCACTAGAGCTTTATTAAGGTGTCTTCGATTTGATTTTCATAATTGATTTTCTTAAAAATTTGCCTGAAATAATCTCTTTTCGAAATATCATATTGTGGGAAAATATTAATTAAAGAAAACGTAGTAATCATTTCCAAAACTTTTTTTCTTTTATATAAATAAATAAAAATAAATTTGGTGGCTCAAACGGCTAGCGACTTACAACTCTTAACCATTCCTGTGTGCGTGTCTGCAGGAATGGAAGGGACCTACAGTTTATTGCCGAATCCAAACGGCTAAGGTGAGCGGCACTTTTCTATGACAAGAGATACTCTTGGAGGATTTGTCACTTCCTCGCAAGAGGTATAGTAGCTCCGAAAAAGACTTAAGGTGGAAGCGGCTGGTATTGAACCCCAGACCTCTGACATGACAGTCCAACGCACTAACCATTACGCCACGGGCTTTTTTTTATATACATAATAATAAATTTACACAGTTTTGGAGTTCAATACAAGCAATATTTCTTAACGTGGCTAATTTAAAAAAAATCAATAAATAAATTAAGAAAACAAAACATTGTTTGAATTATGCTGTCGTTTGCGCCAGCGGTGTGTGATCGTGAAAGAAAATTAGAAAAAGAAACAATTGAAGAAAAGTTGAGCTAAAAACATATTTATCTGACAAAACATGCATAAAAGATAAGAATCTTTTTAAAATGTTTGACATTTTGTTTTATCTCCATTAATTTCTATGACCATTCAAACAAAATCCAAAAAAAAAAGTAAATTGTAGGAAAAGCGCAGTGATGCAGAAGATCTACTGCTTTCGCAGTAAAGTCCGAACGCTGCACTGAACCCTTTGATATCCATAACAGTTTGAAGCAAGTCAACGCGTTATCATACAACCTTTTTAACATAGGTCTTGAAATAATTTTAGTTAACTCGTAAGTCAACAACAAGGTACAATTTTTCAAAAGTCCGTTCAACTACTTTCTTATGCAGATGATATTGATATCATTGCGAGAACGAGGCGAGCTGTTACTGGCGCGTTTGCAAGTATTGAAGCGGAGGTGGCAAAAATAGGTTTGGATGTTAACTGCCTGAACAGAATAAAATGTTGCAACCGGAACTGAAAACGGAGCAGCTATCCAATGCATCAATACCACTTTCATTTAACTTTTTGGAATGATTTCCCACTCAAAAACCTGCATTTGAAGTAACCACATTTGTTCTCTTTCAATTGCGTAATGTAAAAAAGTTGTCAAAAGATTTAGGATTAAACTAGCTGCAACTTTCTTAAAATAACGGTAAAATCTTGACTGAACATGGAATCGATAGCGTAAAATCTACGTTATTTAGGCCCAGTTGCTGAAACGAAACTTAAATATTTACGTTCAACTTAAACGCTTATGTTCTACTTTTTCCTCAGCGTAAACTGTCACATAAGCTCTTATGTTGAACTTAAATACTTAAGTTTCGTTTCAGCAAATGGCCCTTAATATTGTAATAAGTAATTAAAAATCATGGACGTATTTTGTTCTATTTTATATCAAAAGTCAAGTGTGTATAATTATTAAGTGATGCTAATTTAGTTCTTTGCAAAAACCTTAAGCTTAAAGTTAGTTTCCACACGCTTCCACATCAAGCTAGTATTATTTTTATATACATGACTTGACTTATTATCTGAGGAATTCAAGAGCTGGTGTTTATACGTGCTCCAATTTTTTAAATTTTAATTTTTTAAATACATATCACACAAAACTTTTCCAGAAGCAGTTTTTCATATTATTTTGTCCAATTCAGTGATGACGATTGCTCATCACACGAATAAAGCTTTTAATTTAAATCCAGGCTTCAATTTATAAAAATAAAATAAATAAATTTGGTGGCACAAACGGCACATGAAGAACCAGGGCCTAGCGACTTACAACTCTCAACCATCCCCGTGTGCGTGTCTGCAGGAATGGAGGGGACCTACAGTTTATTGCCGAATCCAAACGGCTAGGGTGAGCGGCACTTTTCTATGACAAGAGATACTCTCGGAGGATATGTCACTTCCTCGCAAGAGGAGTAGCTCCGAAAAAAAAACTTAAGGTGGAAGCGGCTGGTATTGAACCCCAGACCTCTGGCATGACAGTCCAACGCACTTTTTTTTTTTTTTTTTTTTTTTTTTTTTCATTAAACTTATAACTATCTTAAAGCTAGACAAAAATTCATAAAAACTAGCCTACTTATCAATAACTTACAACTAACTTACTGGCCCCATGCGGGCGCTCTAAGCTAAACAATAGCTTAATGCTAATGCCTTTCGGCCTAAAGTCCAACGCACTAACCATTACGCCACGGGCTACTTCAATTTAGAATCAACAAATTTGTCCTCATCTTTTTTTGAAATTTTCTATGTTTAATAAACTTTTTAAAAAAATTATATGAAATTCTTTTTCTTGAAATTTGTTAAATCGCAATTTTGTAAGAATAATGCGAAACTGAAAAGAGGAAATGTGTTTTTTTTTTAAGCATTCATAATCGATTCTTAAACAAAAAAATATAATTTAGCTTTCACAATATATTTCCCCATTGTACATCGTCGACTCGGGGAAAGCGTCACGATGGAAAGGTACAACTTTGAAGTCATGAAAAACTTTGTCTACCTGGCCACAACTAACCTCGCAAAATGACATCAGTGTAGAGACCAGACAAAGAATCACTCTTTCTATTTGCTGTCTCTTCGGAATAAGAAGTCCCTGTCTCAAAGAACCAAGGAGACAAGTGGAGAACTACCTCAACCAACTTGATGTTAATAAATGGAGGCAGGGCAGCTAGTTAGGGATCGATATTTCTGGGGGGACTTGTTGGTTGAGGCCGAAGTCCATCGTGGATCATAAGCGCCACCGCTTAGAGGAAAGCAACAAGTAGTAAGTTTGGAATTCCAATAAAATAAAAGGAATAATCCACAAATCTGTATACCTATAAATGCAACGAAAAGTTAGAATTGGGGTACAAATACTCCTTGGGTCAACATTATTTTAAAAAGCTCTGCTTTCGAAATTCTGCTTTTCAAAATTCTGCTTGCAAAATTCTTCTTTTCAAAATTCTGTGTTTCAAAAACTTTGAAGTTTTGAGTGGAGAAAGGAACTTATTCCTGCGAGTATGAGCCTAAACGAATAGTGATGGGATTTGTGGAAAAAATTGAATTTTTGTTTTAGCAACCGTAAAACAATTTTTACTTTTTCTAATTAACTCTTTGGTTTCTGCACTGCTATGAATTACCTAGTCATGTTTATGTCCTATATTTTCGTTTCATAATATTTAGCGATTTGACTTTCTAAATATCCCGAAATAAACAATTAAAATTTTCAATAATGGTTTTCAATGATAGCTATAACTGGCCCATTATGTCCTCGCGGAAGCCCAGTTGCAATTTATAATATGTACCTAGGTAATTCATAGCAGTGCAGAAACCAAAGAGTAAATTAGAAAAAGTAAAAATTGTTTTACGGTTGCTAAAACAAAAATTCAATTTTTTCCACAAATCCCATCACTATTTGTTTAGGCTCATACTCGCAGGAATAAGTTCCTTTCTCCACTCAAAACTTCAAAGTTTTTGAAACACAGAATTTTGAAGAGAAGAATTTTGCAAGCAGAATTTTGAAAAGCAGAATTTCCCGAAATTTTAGTTTAGTTTTTAATTTGCCTCCCCCCCTGCGGATGCCTGTGGTCCATGGCCAGCCTCAATACCTACTTTTACAAACAAAACTGGTTTAAATTGGCATGTCTAGAGTCAATTTTTAAATTATACAGTATGGTACTAAGTAATTTCGCAAGTAAAACATAACTAATTATGTATAATGTAGGTACATATGTACCTACTTACCTATCAAAATTATAAATTATTTCCTTTTTACAAATTATCTTATATAAATCCTGGAAGTGTACCTACAGCGTATTAAAGTTATTTATATACATATTTATCATTGAATTGCAATCTCCTTTTATGTTGAAACAATTTGTCCAACAGCGGCATAAATACATTTTGAAAACTCTTAATAGTTACACATTTTCCCACACTAGTCTTTTAACACAAGATACATAAAATGGCGCAGAGCACACCAAATATGGGGTGGTTGTTGCAAGTTTTGTAAAATTGAAATCTAAACGCAAATAACAGAGGGTGTGGAAGGCGTACTCTCCAAACAAGTGCACGCGCTCATAACTACTTCGACTATGTTTTACTTTTACCTTTGGCGAAATGCCAACGATGTAGATTATTTGTTGCATAACCGTTCCTTAATTTGAAAGTATTGTCTAGGGATTTTAATTCATTTGACGTGTTTATTTAGACGTTTTTAATAGTAAATCAAAGAAGCTGCCCCTGGCTAGTTCTTTTATTAAAAATGCTGGAAATAAGTGATGTATTGGTAGCTTCACAAGGCGATTTAAATCAATTGGTTGTTCTGGCTGCCGCCGGTATACCGGTAAGCCCTCAGGAATATAATTTTGAATTTCAATAATTAAAAAGTCCTTTTTAAATAAACACATCCTACATGTCTAAGTAGGTATGTATACATAATGTGCTGTTGTTAATGATAGCAAGAAATTATTGTAAAATAAATCCAATCTGCATAATTTGTTACTCTGTTTACATTCAATAAACATTGTATTGTTTAATGCGCAAAACTTTTCCCAATTAGCATGGATTTCGAATGTAAACATCTCATACAAAATCTATTTAAATTAATTAGAAAACTGTGTCATTGCTCATTTGCGCAACTGAAATAAGTTAAGTAAATATGTATAAGTATTGTATAGGCGATAGGCTAGGCTATGATAGGCAGACAGGTTATTTTTATCGAAACAATAATTTATTTTCGATTGGTTTTACAAAACGACTTTAATTCATCGTCAAATGGTAACGAACAACACAAATGTTACGACCATAACCATATGAACGTATGTTCTTATATACCTATACATGTTCAAAAAATAATTATTAAGCGTTCAAAGTTGATAGAATGAATTGTGAGATATTGTCATCGGTCAAAACCAGTATAGCCGATAACCCCCGATGTGATTGACTTATGTACTTCGTTATTTTTGTACTCTAAACCTATGTAAATGGACATTGAAAAACATTAAATTTCTAGTTATACAGGGTGATTCACATAAGGTGTGACAAAAAGTTATTGCGATTGTTTTTTAAAGTGCATTATGGTAGTGTTAGGTTCACGGTTTCGCTGCCAGGCCGTTTAGGCAGATAAAAGTTATTTGGAAAACTTTTATTTTTCGTTGCACTTTTGGACAGATATCGTTGAAAGGTATGGCATGTAGTTTGCACTGGTACAAATGCCATGTTCTCAAAGTTTGCAGCTGTATAAAACTCTCTGAGCAAATCGTTCCACAGCCCTCTTTCTATAAGGGTCTAGCTATACAGGGTTAGGGGTCTATTTCCCCAGTTTAGGCGGGAGGGACAATTTTCTAAACAAATCGACTTAAAATAGAAAAAAATTTTAAAAAACAACAGCAACACTTACAATGTCATGCTATACTTTTTTAAAGCAAGAAATCCGTTGTTTTATTATGTTTTTAATTTAATAATTTTGAAAAAATAATAAAAAAAAAATTGTAATCAAACTAATTTTGATCAAAATTTTACGTTATTAAGTAATATTTTTAGTCAATTACTGAAGAGTAAATTCCCAAATGCTTTTAAGTTTTTGAGAAAAGTAAAAATAACGGGCAGGGCAATTTTGTAAACAAAAATTGACTTAAAAATAACGGTAACCACTACAACGACATGCTATACCTTTTAGGCCCATTTGCTCAAACTCATCATAAGTATTTAAGTTCATCATAAAGTACTATGTTCTACTTATTGATTTGCACAAAATCAAAAATAGATTTTAAATTGCGTTATGTTTCACTTATTTTAGGGGGAGGATAAGGTCAATCATAAACAATTTAAGTTGATCTTATAGGCAATTTCAGCCATATTTTTTTTTGAATTTAAAGTGCAAAAATGCACCACAAACTCTACTTACACATTATGGTTAAGTGGTAAACCATTAAAGACCTACTAAGCAATTTTTTTTAAATAAAAGGAAACTACACATTTTATGATTATTTTGGTGACCAAAGCAATTTGGACAAATTTAAAGTAGGTACCTGGACCTGCTGATGCAAAACAAGTCATTTGAACAAAAAATAGGTAGACGTATAAGAGCTTATCCGATGAGAATTTTTTAACAAAATGAGCAGTAATTTTTTTTATAAACATTTTAAGCTTTTTTGACACGTAACTTTTATATTTTAAGATGAACAGACATACATGTCGTTTTCGAATGGATTTTCAGAGTGTTTCACTCCTTTTTGATTCCAATGGAATATGAAAAACTCTCTTCCGTAATATGTGTATCTATGTAGAAGTTAAAAATAAAATGAATTCTTCAATAATTTTAATTCCAGAACATCCCAAGAACAAGCATTTACTATTTTGACAATTTATCCAACACATACTTTTAAAAGTATGTGTGTTTTCAGAGTGCACTCCTAGCACTCCTTAATAAAATCCGGAGTGAAAAAACACTCCTAAATCATCACTCCGAACAGCAAATGGAAGGTTTTTGGAGTGTTGGGAGTGTGGATGGAGTGAAAAAAGAGTGCTAGGAGTGACCAACGGAAAACGACAACAGACTCACGAACCGATATGACAAAATCCATTGTGGTCTTGATACAAACACAGGACAGCTCAGCACAACACAATCACTACATATTTATTGCATAGTAAATTTTATAAACGGAAGTAAAAATGGTCAGTCCAAAATTAATCTATAATTTATAATAGTTAAATTCATTCCAACATTATTTTATTTGTCAAAAATTATTACGAACACACTTCAAAAATAATATAATTCTATGCTCATTTGACATTCAATTTAAAACTCTCAGAGATTTCTCGCATGAAACTTAATATTAGCTAAGTTGATCATAAATTTTTTAAAGCAAAGCAGAATAAAATAAGTTCAACATAAAATCTATGTTTAACTTAGTTATGATATAGATTTATGATTCGTATGAGCAAATGGGCCTTAGTAAAGCTTTTAATATCTTCTTTTATTTTATTTTTAAAAATATAATTTTTGAAAAAGAAAAAAATTGTGTTCAAACAGATTTTGTTCAAAATTTTACCTTATTAATAGTATAGCACTTTTGTGATTCATATTCAATGCTTTAATCAATTGCTTGTCAAACACTAAAAACTAGATGTCAAAATGTAGATATTCTAGTTTTTTTAAATTCAAACTCAATTTTTTTTTCTAATAATAAAAAAAAAGTAACATTCAAACTAATTTTGTTCAAATTTTTAAGATATTAAGATATATTTTTGTTTCCAATATTCGATGCTCGCATCAATCTCTTGTCAAACACAAAAAACCAGATGACTTAAGGCCATTTTTTTTTACTATTTCTCAACTTGAGGCAAACTCGAGAGTTGAAACGCAAGTTTAAATTTCTTTTTATTCACTCATTTTTTCTCAACCCCCAAGTCCAAAGTTGAATAATATACCTGGGATATTTGTGAAAATAAAACAGAACTGTCATCTTCAATTTTAGTTTTGATTTGTGTTATTAAATTTGAAGTTTTTCAATATTTGTGCGTGTTATTTTGTATTAAATTGTGTACTGTCACAATATCATACCACGAAACGTAACAAGGAAAAAGCGTCGGAGAAAATCGCAAATACATTTACTGTCCAAAGAAATTGATGGCCAATTTACCAAAATAATTGCTTCGGAGCATTACCTGATGTATTTTTTACCTTTTGTTGTCCGTAATCTAATTATGTAACAAAATTTAAATGACAAAACAACATTTTTAAGTAAATTCTCAAGTTTGCTCGGTCAACTTCTACTTTTTCCGGGAGTTGATAAAATCTTAAGTTGATCAACTCTAGAGTTGAGTTCAAGTAGTACACTAATTGAATAAAATTTTATAGGAAAAGAAAATGGAGACTTTTAAAGTTGATTTTATTAATTTTTTAATCTTATTTTAAGTTTTAATTATTCGAGGACAGAAATTTTTTCTTCCTTAAAATGTCAACAATACAATTAAGAGTTCTAAAACGTTTTTTGAGAATCGAAAAAACCCAGGTTTTCTTGACAATCCTGGGTAAAGTTCAACGAACAAAGTTATACCTATTTAGAGCTTTCCGAATATATGTTGATTTAGTTTCCACTACCTCATCTTATATATAGTAGCGCGCTGCAACAGAGCGAAAATAAATAAAATAAACCAATTTAAAAACAAACAATAGTTTTGAAAATGTTAACTTTTGTAAGGAAATTCGTAGTCAGAAACGGGTATTGGACACCTTTAGATTCATCCCGGGCTCTTAGAGTACTTTAATAAATTTAAATTTTTAAATGGCGAGTTCATAAAAGAAAATAAAATGGCTTATTTAAGATTTGTTTTTGAAAAACATTTTAAATATTGATCAAATCGATACATTTTTTATTTAAAAAAAAAATCTACTGCGAAAAGTTTCAATCTATACTGCATTTTTTTTTATTGATCAAATTTTTTTCGAAGTGGCAACGCTGCTCTGCGTGTCAGCCATCAAGAAACAATTTTAAACTTACCACCTATTAACACTGAAAAATCAATAATCCTAAAGGGGGGTTCACATTCAACGACGTGTCGACCGACGCGAGTCGTTTTGCTAGCGTTCACATTCTACGACCGTTTCGCCGACTTCATTTGAAAACAAAATTTCAATGAGCAAACATTACGCGTATTTAATTTTTTACACCAATATTACCGCACTTTTTTGATTTTTTGCGTTTCTATTTGTTGTTTTACTTCGATTTCAACGCGTGCTATTTAATTCTTACATACAAAATAGAAGAAAAACTGAAAAATTAAAATCATCGGTCGCTCAACTAGTGTTCACATTTACTACAACGGTCGACCGACCGAGCAAAATATTAAAAAATATTGAACTACACAACAAGTCGATCGACGGTCGTTCGACTGCTGTTCACATTACAAAAATCTGCCGACTAGATACATGTTGATCAACTTGTCGTTGAATGTGAACCCCCCTTAAAGTATTTTCTTTTTCCAAAAATTGATATTATTTTCAAGGACTTGTTTATTTATAAATTTTAATTTATAAGTGATTAAAAAAAAAAAAATAGAAAGTGGATTGGGTTTCATAAATCTTCTTTTTGGACTCGAAATGTATAATATCGAAATGCTATATAACAGACTTGCATCTTTTTCGTTTTTACATATAGTTTTGCGTTTCTTTTTTGGGAATAGCATATTGAAAGGTCAACCTTTGACGCACATATGTATGTGTATCAATGGAAAACCAAGTCGACTGGAGTATTTTCAAGCTTAAACTGTAGGAACTATAGATCTTGGTACTTTTTCTTCAAAAGTTCTAGATCACCTACTTACAGACGTCTGTGAAGTTGGCAGGACATTTTTCACATAGAGTAATGGGACCAAGACAGGAATTTGCAGTTTTTTTGCATTTTTTTTTTTTTTGCTCTCGCTTCACGTTTGGACCGAAAGGGAGAACTAAAAATGTAAAACTGTATAGTTCGTTTCACAGTACGCACCTCCCGATAATAGAACCGTTATCTTATACCTATGTACATTGCATGCATACATATTTTTTTTTTTATTATTTGATGTTTTTAAGTGCTCCATTAATTTTTAATTTATTTTCTCTCATCAATTTAGCTTTATTTTAGAAAGCATATAGCCTTGATTATGTATGTACTATGAGTCAAACGAATTTGAGAAATTGTATTAATACGAAATGTTTTAATACACTTTTTTAATTTATATTGTAAGATCCATGTATATGTTTTTGTGGAAACAAGGTGTTCTGATGTTCAGTTCATGATGTCTTGAACATTATGTAGCACCATATACGCAATACTTTTACATATTTACAGTCAAATCTATATTTTTTTGCATTAAGTTAACACAAAAACACAAAAACCCACCGTTTTAGTCTAAAATAAAGTTATCATAAGGTTTTGTACATCATCTAAATGTGAAAATTTTAATTTCAGCTTCCTTAAAAATAAACAAAAACAAACCAATATACATAATCTGGCATTGAACGGAACTACTCAAGTGGCCTACAGGATGCAGCTTTGCAATAGCTCCATGCTTTTAGAATTTTCACTCGCTACAAAAATGGTCGCGTGCTAGCGGCATTTGAAAAAGAATATAAAAGAAAAAGTTTAAACTGGTGAAATTTTTCGCGTGCCGACATTAATTGCTTTTTTCATACAATAGTTGGCGGGCACAGGCTACCTAGACTTCGCGTTATCCATTGTTTGAGGCTGTATGTAGGCTACAATAGGTTATTTTGAAAACAAAGCAAACAGATTCTGTACATATGAAAATGTACAATGTTCATTATACTTACACCATTTCTGAATTTTAAAGATCCGAATTTCGTACATCCAAAAATCTCTGCCAGTTTTTGTTAGCAATTTCAAACACAAATGAGTGTTGCCTGTTTACTTTTCGTTTGTATTTTACATCTTGTTCAGAACATTGTCAAATTATACATACCTATATGTATTAAATATGTGGATAATGAAGTTTTAGTTTAGTGTTTTTCTCACAATTTGTACAGAGATATGATACTTGATATCTTATAGGGAATACATTTGCAATTCAATTGAACAATATTAATAATTTTATTTGAAGGAAAAACTATTAGCAAAAAACCCTAATTTAATAACAAAAAAAAATAGATAAATAAGAATAGATAGGAATTATACACAGGATTAAATTGTTAGGTGAGACTAATTTGATTAATACATATATTTATAATTTAGAAGAAATCATTTAATCAAATGAATAAAATTATCAAATTATATTACCAAAAAGTTATGTAAGTAAGTACAGTATAGTTGGAATAATTGTTTTGACCCAAAATATGTTTTTCGGTAGTAAGAAAAAGTAAATAGCAATCAATTCATTAGCTTCTTATATCAAATTTAAGTCATTTTAAATTCATTCATTTGGACTCAGTTTACTTTTTCTGGCTAATTTTAAACATAAAATGCGGGTTGGCAAGCTAAAATTAAATAATAAATTGATATGTCCGCAGACTCTGTTCTGTAGGTAATAAAATAAAAAAAACTTAATGAATTGATGAAAGCTCCATGGTTTAAGAGCTTTCATTATAAAGCCAGGTCAACTCAAAAAATGATTTTTATAGTGCATCTTGCACACAGAAAACCCCACCTTAGAGGTCTTGGACCCCCATTTTTATGTCTAAGGTATTCAGTTTTATTATTAAGTATAATTATTTAAGTGCTTTATTTTTTTTATGGGCTTTCAAAAAAAAAATGCATTTTCAGTACAGCATTATTTGCAAACGCCCCAACTACGGCTTGCAAGACCTGCATATTTGTATAATATAATTCCTCAAAACTTTAATTACTGAGCTCCTTATGAAAATGGTTTAGAATGCCGTTAATTTGATGAAAGCCGATACAGATTTTCGAAAAAAAAAGATCATAACCTTAAAACCATCGCGAAATTATAATCCGAGTAGTTGACCAAGCCAACAGGAAAAGGTAATGCGATCCTTTCCAATCCTATGGTTCAGCGGCTGAAATCAATGGAAAATTTTATCTGGATATCACAAGTAGATTTGTAAGAAAACGAATATATGACGCTCAGCTGTATGGAAGTTTCAGCAAAAGATATTCGTAGCGGTCTAAAACATATTTCAAAACACGTATAATTACATATTTTCTGACACTCATTGAGCTGTAAAGTTTTCAAAAAGAGTGGCTTGGAACGATGAAATGAAGGTTTAACGCATTGGGCCAGGGAAAAAAAATGTTTCTATCCAGGTAAAAATGTAAAAATGGTAAAAAAAGGTAAAAATGTTTCAAATCCAGGTATACAATTGCAAATGTTTCATGTCTTAAATGGCTCCAGTAAAAGTCTTTCATTTGAATTTCAATGCATCAAATGACCAAAAACCATGCTGCGAAATTGTTTTTCAGAAGAAAACATTGAAATTTTGTATGCTGGTAGGTATAAGCACAAGCTTTCCACCCTTGCATATAACATCTTTGTAATGATGTAAATGTTCATATCGTGTAAAGAAAACAGAAACTAAAGACAAACTTTTGGCTAGAATTAAGAAAACGTCGAACTCCATCCGACAGAGAAGATGCAAGGAATTGGTTAGTAGTTTCCGCAGAAGATGCAAAGTATAATAAATGATGGTGTATCAATACTGAGTACTAACTTGGTAATTCTATAATGCTATATTAGAAGTTTCATTTACCAAAATTTATTTTTTTTTTGCTTTTCTTCAAATGTGTTTTTTTTCTGTGTCCACCAGAAATCTTGTAATCACAAACTTAAATAATTTTTTAATATGCAATTCAATTGAAATTGATTTAAAAATTTATTTTTAAGAATCATTAATATTTCCCAAAGTTCCAGATATACAAATAACAGTATTTTGTTTTAAAAATTAGATATAAATTTTGCTTTAATGAATAAATTCATAGGTGTGCTATTTATCTGTCCAAAGCATATTGCCTATAGTTATATATTTTCTTGTACTCCAAACCTTGATGAAAAAACTGTGGAAGTATATTCTTGTTAAGTATTGGCCTTGTTACAATCCAAAAAAATTCCTAAGTTACAGTTAAAACATATTCTTACAGTCAATTTAATTTTTAATTTTGCAACTTGATTCTTTTAACGAGTGAGAATACCATATTATCTCGTCGACAGCTTGCAAAATAATATAAAAATGGTACTTTTATCTACAGACCATCTAACCAACCAAACGCATTAAAGTTGAAAATAAAGAGAAAAAAACGATTACCTACAAAGAAAGCAAACGCAATGAATGTCGAAAGTCTGTTTGCATAGCCCTCTAGCAAAATATAAGAAAACATCTCTTATGAAATTAGGGTTGGAATATCAGCGTAATTACAAAAGGAAAGAATTATTATGTATCAACCTTTTTCACCCTAATGTAGGTATATCTACTTATATAACTGACATATACATATATACATAAACAGCGGGTAGATATAATGTATAATACTTATTTGATGGGTCTTTTTTTTCTAGATATATGTATATTTTTTTTCTATAGATAGATATTGCATCTAAGATAAATTATAAGCACATGAACCAATAACTGAAACTGATCAATTCTCTCTATAAGTTTGCCAAATTCCGCTTTATAGACCGAGAGACCACAGCAATTTTTGGGTGTGAAGTACCTATAGCAAAAATTTATTGATGCGATGCAATAAGATAGGTCTTCACTTTTTATTTGCAAATATGCAAGTCGTACTTGGGGCGTTGGAAATGCATTTTTTTTTAAAGCCCAGATAAAAGATATAGCACTTAAAAAATTATATTTAATAAAAAATCTTAATACCATAGACCATGAATATGAGGGTCCAAGACTTCTTAGGTAGAGCCTTCTGTATGCAAGGCGCACTTGAAAATTCATTTTACTTGCGATACAGGTACTACATATGTATATGGCAAGTTTTGGATTCGTAAAAAAAATTGAACTCGAGATAACAATCAAACTTGACATTACGATGATAGGGAAGACGAAAAAAGTGGGTCTCGCAATTCTGTCCGTCTGCTCGTCTGTCTGTGTACTCGTTTATAGCCTAAGCCCATGGACCGATTTTAATTAAACTTGGTATAAAGTGTTTTCGGGACATTACCCCGACACGTTTTTTTTCCTTTTATTTTTAGGACTAAAAATAACGGTACCTGCCATATAATTTTTTTTCTAGCATCTTTGGAAAATCTTATTTTTCTCAAAAATGGCTGGACAGATTTTTCTAACAAAAAATCAATACATTTTATTAGGTATATGCTACCTTCTTGTAGAAATTAAATTTCCAAAAAAATGGTTTTAAATGGTACCTCCCATAGAACCTTTTTTTTTTATTTTCGTTTTTCTGGAAAAGGAATAAACTGATTTCGATAATTTTTTTTATGGAGAATCTTCTGAAAAATTTTAATAGTTTTGTATACCAAAATTTTCCAAAAACTTTTTTTTTGGTTTTTAAAAAAAATTTCAATTTTTTTTTTTTTGAAACCCAAATATTTCGAAAACGATTTGGTTGATATTTATGAAACTTTGCACCAAGCGGTTTTTAACATTATACAAAACTTTTTCTTATAGTCAAAATTACCTGTACCTTCCATATAAATGTTAAAAAACCGTTACAGAAAATATAAATATTCTCGAAAACGACTCCTACGATTTTGATTAAAATTGTTGTGAATACTAATATTAGTATGGTCTACGATCTGCCAAAAACAAAATTTACAATTAGCCATTATTAACGTTACCTCTCATAGAACTTTTTTCTTTATTTTGGACTATATCATTATGTGTCTAACCGATTTAAATTAATTTTTTTATACAAAAGCTTCTCAAAAGTGGAAATCATACTGCATATCAAAATTTAAAAAAAAGACAAATTTTGGATTAAAAAAAAAAAATTCAAAATTTTATTTGAAAATTCGATATTTCCAAAACGGGTAGATAATTTTTTTCAAAATTTAATTTTGAAGTCGCCAAAAATAAGTACTAAAAAAATTGTGTACCATAATTTTTTCTCTTAAAAATGTTTGCAAAATTTTATATATAAAAACTAATTTAAAAAAAAAACCGCTCCTACGATTTAAATTTTTTTTTCTCCAAAACTAAGATAAGTTAAAGAAATCAGATGGTGTAGTTTTTTTAGCTCTCAAAACAATTTAAGAAGGCTTTTTTAATAAATTTATTTCGAATAATGTTGATTTTTAACAATTTTTCGATTTAAGCTCAATAATGTAGGTATAATACTAGTTTAAACTTAAGGCTCCCATAAAAAAATTATTTACTTTTAATACACTCTTACTACAAGAGCAAGTTTGTGCGATCCAGTCGTGCGTTTTATTTATAGTGCGTCTTGCATACAGAAGACCCACCTAAGAGATCTTGGACCCCCATATTCATGTCTATGGTATTCAGCTCTTTTATCTATACCTACTATTATACAAAAGAGTAATTTTTTTTTATTTTTATTTTGGCTGCATATTCCAACAAACAAAAGTACCCTTTTATAAAGCTCCACTTAGCTGGTATTTTTCTGATCAAGCTGAAAAGAAAATATTTGTTAGATACAGAATAATAAACAAATTTACAAACTTACCACAAAAAAAAAAATCGTATGGAAATTTTCTAAAATTATGCATAGGTATTTCTCTTGCAAAATTATATTTTATAATTTTTCAGTTCACATTTATATTTAATGTTCAATTATTTATAAGGAAGAGTTGTTTTACCATGGAAAATTGCGTTTTGTGGCAGATTTGACTGGTTCAAATCAATACTTATTTTTGGTTATTGCTTTGCCTTTGATGCCGATTGCACTTTTCGGTACAACGTACATAGGCAAATATAGGCAACGAATTGGGCTGATTTCCAGAATTGGCTCAAAAAAATTTTGTTTAGGTAATATTTTTATTTTTTAATACTTTATTTAGGTACATAGTAAAAATGGTAAAAAAAATTTTGATGAGGATAAGTGATGGGTGGGGTGGTAAAAAATGTATGCAGGTTGGTAGCGAATTATTCTTCATCGACAAAAATTACAAAAAAACAGTTCAAACCATGTGCATGTGCTTTGGGTTAAGGGTGGGAACGCGATAGTGAGTAGAGTTTCACTATTTTCGCCGTCGGCAAATCGTGGTGATATTTTTGTGTATAGTTATAGGTTTAGTAAAAGTTCATATAAAAAAAACATAAACAGTCGGTAGGGATTTCTCTAGAGTGTAGTCAGAACATGAGTAGGGTATGTATAATGTATATGAGTGAGAAAAAAAAATTGTATCTACTGAAATTTGTTGGTTTGGCGGTGGGTTGGGTGATTGGTGAATGGAAACAAGCTTATTTAGAGGCAAGGGCGTGGAAAAGGAGGGGTAATGGGCATTTGCACCCCTAATAAAAATTATTTTTCAATTTTTTTTTCTGAGTATAATTACACAATCAAGGTCGTACGTTAATAGGATAGGGGGTACTTATTACATGCAAATCGGCTAAATTTACAACTTCATAGTTCTAATTTTTGGATTTTCAAGTTAAGACTTCTTAAATGAAGATTCAATTTAATGCAACACAAGTGCATGCACAAGGAGGGGTAAGGGGGGATTTTACCCCTAATAAAAATTATGTTTCTAATTTTTTTTCTGAGTAACTACACAGTCAAGGACGTACGCAAGGGTGAGACGGGGGCGCTTATTACATACATGCAAACCGGATTAACTTACCTATTGAGTTCTAATGGTTGATGGGATTATCAAGTCGGGTTTTTTTAAGTGAATTCATAAACATATACTACCAAGAAATTGAATGTTTGTGGAAAAAAAGGATTTGAAACTTCAATCCTATGAAAAGCTCCGAAAATTACTTACAGAAGTTGATAAAAATGCAAGCACACAAAACCCTCAAACATAATTTAAGCAAAATTATTTTCAATCATATTGGCTAAATTGTTAGAGGTTTTCGATAATTTTAATAATTTTGTTTTTTTCAAGTATGTTTTTCGGCTGGAACATCTCGACAACAGTTTTTTTTTTCTAACCAAAAATATCTCGAGGACAAACTGTGTTATTATCGACTTCAGGACAATTTTGGTGTACCTATGCATATTACCATAATTAATAATAATAGGCAGAGTTTGTAAAAAAATAGTTGAAAAACGTTAAAATATGTTTTGCTCGAATATCTCAAAAGCTAACATATGAAATTGACTTCACGATAATTTCTTCTCATAATGCCGTAATTCATAGAATTTGGGAAAAAAATATAATTAAAATTTTTTTTTCGAAAAAAAACAACCTGTTCAAAAATATTTTCTTCTCGAATACTAGTCCAATCCATAGAGACATTTTACCCTACAAAAGGTCGGGTAGTTCTAAATTTTGGATATGTTATATAATATTTTCGGCAGATAAAAAATACAAATTTCCACAACCACGCCCCCTCCGCCCCCTTCACAATCCTGAAAAAAACGCTCAAAATTGCCCATAACTTTTTTCTGGTGTACTTTTTGGCAAAAAAAGTGATATGGAAACTTGTAGAAAACAAAATTTGCTACAAATATGGTCTCCGTAGTTTTTTTGTACAACCAATACCAACAAAGCTATGAAGCTACCAAAAAAGGGTAAAATTTCGTATTTTGTGAAATTTTCAGTTTCTTCCCACTTCGCAGACTAATAACTTCTTAACTAGTGATTTTAGAGAAAAAGTCTTCATAACAAATCTTGTAGAAAATTTTATTACCCACAAATTTCATGTACACCATTTTATTTTGAGGTTAAAACATTTCGGCGAAGAGTGAGAAAGAGTTTTTTGTCCTTTTTTACGTTTTTATTAATAGCTTCCTTCTATGTACGCCCGCATGATAAAAACTTCGCAGTCGATTTAAAACTAACTTGCCGATTTGCTAGTGACCTGGGGCGTATACCCCATAATGTATTAATATTAATGTTTTATTGTATTGGAGATACACTCTGCCTCACTTGATTACGGACAGTCAATTTTTTTATTTTTCAAAATATTCAATGATATGGGAAAAATGATCAACAAAACGCCAATTTTAAGCGTTTTTTTCAGAATTGTGAAGGGGGCGGAGGGGGCGTGGTTGTGGAAATTTGTATTTTTCATCTACCAACCATATTATATAACATATCCAAAATTTAGAACTACCCGACCTTTTGTAGGGTAACCCCCTTTTTTTGTCTCTATATATATACTGGACTATACAGCAAATGGCCCAACTTGCCTTCACTTTATTGCACACTTGAAAAAGTTTTCGTAAATCTTGAATTTGCGATTTTCTTATAAAAAATAAGATATCGAGATTCAAAGGGCACCAATAGGTAGTTATATGTACGGTACCTGGATGTGCACCCACCCTTTTTTGAAGCTGTTGTAAGAAATTCGTTCACATAGGCATATAACCCAATATTTAAAAAATAATATGCAACCTAATGTGGTGTCTAACTATAGAGAATGGTTATCTCTTTATCTGGTCTTGTCAGAATTGTTTGGTTCTTTATTATGTTAATACAGTTTAACTCTTAATAAATTTAAAGCTAAATAGATTTTAATTTAAAAAAACATAGCAAATAATTTTAAAATCGTTCGCTATCATTACATTTTCCTAAGTACGATTCAAAATAATTATGCGATTTTAAGAATTGTATTAAATATTCGGAAATCAGAAATATGGTCACTTTATAGTTATGACGAGGAAGGTATGCTAAGAACTTCACGACAAAAGCAGCACTCGTTGTTGGACCTTACGTTTAGATACAAGTTGTATACTCTCTAAATGCATTTGTAAATAAGCGACCTTCTCTCAATTAGCGAATGCTTAATAAAATGTGCGAATTGCATGCCGCAGATATTTGCATTGCGGATCTTAACTTTTTATTCAAAGCAGTGTGAGAGGATGTGCAGTAGAAGTGCTTAAAATGAGAAGGTCTGTTTTGTTTTTACGTGGGTTGGGTCTCGTGTATCTTGTAATAAATTCTGTTTAAGTTTCCTTGTGCTGATATTGCATTACAATCTATAGAAATACCTGACGATAGACCCCACACAGCCCACCTTTTAATTCAATCGAACAAGAACAAAATCTGCAGAATTATTGAGTTTACTGGCGATATGTTATCAAGTAGTTATATTGAATTCCAGTGAATATAAAACCAGACTTAACTCTTCTAAGACTGTTGTTACGAATATTTTGTTATATATATACATAAATACATATTCCCCATTCAGACAAGGCCATCTATTTTGACTTGACTTAATTAATTTCTTTTAGTTGTTGTGATGTGTTCTAAGTTACAATATAATTATATTGAAAATACAATATTAAGTAAAGGTATTCGGCGTCTGGATTGCTCTGCATTATTGCTTTTATACGCCATTTTTCATGTTTATCCATGTTAAGGTTTTGAAAGGTTTTGGTGATGAACTCAGCTTGTGTTATTTTATCCTCCCTGTTTTTTAGGTGGATTCGCATAAGGCCTAAGTGATTATTACGACTTTCTTTGATATGATAAAAAAGAAACAATTTTGAATGCATCTTTATGGGTTTAAATATGATTTTTGTAAGTAAATAAGAAAATTGTAAAACATTTTTTGTAATATTTTTAAAATTCCGTAACCTGAAATTAATTAATTTATTCACATTCGCATCGAGCTAGAGTAATAATAAGTAGGTAAGTACATATAATGCATTGGGTTAAATCGAATCATTTTTGGTGAGTTGTACGTATGTATGTAGGTATAGCAAAAATAAATATTCGTGGGGTAACATAGCCTTAACGGGCTTTGAACTTTTAAATTAGAATTCTGGCATTAAAAAAACAATGAAAAAGTATAAAATTGAGTCTCTGCAACAAAAAATGTTGGTCATCTTAAAAAAAAAAACACACCATGAAGACTTTTAATGTATGACTTTAAATTCCTATATATCATTTTATAGACTCTTGTTAAGAATGAAAATAATTCAGGTCCCTATACGATAATTTAAGAATTTGTTATCATAAGGTCAAATTAAGTTTTTGCTACATACCTTTATTTTTTGACTGCATATCTTTAACGGGTAAAATTCGAAACATTGAAAAGAACACATTCCCACCTTATATGGAAGTTCATGAATGATATATTTCTCGAAAGACATTTTTATTACATACCAAATAATATTCTCAAATGATATATTTCGCTCGTCATATATTTATCACAATGATAATATACATCGCAGGTTTTTTATATTATATTTGTCTCCCTAATTTTTCTGGCAGGATCTTTCTCGCACAATAACGAGGCGAATAAATCAGGACATTATTGGAAGATGCTATATATAGCTTTGGGAAATGGCTGCAAAGGTGATTTCTACTTTGACATTTGTGAACCTTGGAGTAGTTAAACCGAGTCGAAGCACTAACTCCCTCTTTACACCACGTCAAACAAATTCTTATTTATAAAATATATTATCAAAAAAATTACCAATCTAGAACTCTGGTTATTATAAACGTAACAAACCCCAGCTTATTTCCACAATTATTCATTTTAAGTAATTATTATTGGTTTTATTTTATCTAAATAAGTGCCTATCTAATGAATGGATAAGCAAAATAAAAGAAAACGGTCTGAAAACTGGGATTTCGTTTGCACACCTTCTTGTAAATTTCACACAATGCCGATAACATGTCAAAATGACATAGATACTAAAACAGCTTTACTCCGGCTTTATTCCTCCTATGTATATCAGTTTTAGCTTACTACGCTACGCCTCTATTCCGCGTGTGTTTTTTTTTATAAATACATTTTTCAGGATTAGAGGTGTCGTAATCGTAAGGTCGGATTAACCTTACTCCGTCTCTAAGACGAGTTAATAAATAAGGCTGCTAAAGAACGCCGAATAATTGTGCTGACGCAGACGTAGGGTGCATTTTGGTTCAGATTTCACGATCACCCGACAACTGAGCTAAGCGCGGTCCGGTGGTCTTTGTAAAAATTTACAAACAAAATTTGACCGCCGCGTTCTTTTTTTCCCAGTAAATATTGACCGTCCCTCCGGCCCGCACTCTGTTTGGCCAGGCCTTAATCCACTAGCTTGGACGCCTAGAAGAGTATGGAACACGAGATGCTGCCAGGTCAATCCGGCCCTTGAGCATATACATTTTTTTTTTCTTTTTTTTATTATTGTTTTTTTTCTAATTGTAATTGTAACTGAAAATGTGTCTCGCAACTTTTGAACTACTTCATTTTGTACAAAAAAGAAATAAACTTAAATTTGTGTTTGAACGAGTTTGCTTTCTGTTGTTTTCCGTTATGCTCCAGCACCCTAAACTGACTTTATCAGTTTTTTTATTTTTGTCGTCAGACTTTAAACCTAACAGAAATGAAATTTAAAACTGAGAATATTACTTTCTGTAAAGGCAAGCCACTCTTTTATATAAAAGTGTTCTTCTCCTACATGGAAAAGGATAAAAAAGCTTTTATTATCTAAGAATATTTCCTCGCTTGGAAGAAGATGAAGAAATAAATTCATCTATAAATTAACAATCAAGACTTAAGAAGGATTATCCCCAGCTTTGATTTGAGAACTCACTACTGATTTCGCTTCGCTCGCTGGTACTAATCAACGTTTAAGTGTAAAGAGGGTTGTGTGTTGTGATAAGGGATTTTTCATGACACGTATGCATCTCAATACCAATACACTATAATACAATACATACATATATACATATGTACATACTTATGTTTATATCCAAAAGACTGGATAATGGATTCAGTTGATTGAGGTCAATTGAATGAATGAATCTACCCTTCGGCTGCCGACAAATTTTGTTTTTCCTTTGTTTGAAAATTCATCATATAGAAGAGGAACCGTAGGGGTTGATTGTATGTATAATAATAAATTAATTTTGATTACATTTACATGCCTGTTCGTGGATCAATAGTTACTCTCAGTGGAATTAAAATTGCTATTGGACTATTGTTTCATAATGATATAATATTGTTTGCAAAATAAGTAAATAAACTTTTAAATTAATATCGACCATTAAACAAATATCCCTACATTTAAGTTTGTTGATGTGAAGTTACAATCATACCAAGGTTTTCATTCTTCTTTGAAATCTGCAATGAAAGGGTTTCTTCATTCAATTATAAAGTACCTATACAATTTTTTCTTAAAACTGTTTTTTTCAAAGCGGCTCCTAAGATTGACAGTTCAAAATAACTTAACTAATTGAGCTGAAAGGAAAAAAATATTTTTGAATCACATTTTTAAAAGTGTTACGAATAGAAACACTGGCGATTCGAAAATCAAAATTTATATTGTCAAATGAAATGTAAGTAAGGTATGTATAGTTAGTCTTGATGGAAACGTCAGCAATAAAAGTGGGTTTTTTTTTTATAATTCTTCCCGTGGTAAAAAGGTTTCTTGTTTTAATTTTAATCGGAGTTGGAAACAAAAAGATATCCAGACCAGTTCTAAATATTTCCCGGGAAGAAGAAGAGACTGCATGCAAAAATAATATATCCAGAACTTAACCCTCCCCTGGGCCATATCAAAAACACTATACATCTAGAAAATTGTTATAGAATTGGTGCTGTGTATGTACCCAAACGGGTGGGTTGATTTGCTTGGAATATAGTAGACCATGGTTCAAATGAGCAAATTCGTTGCAGTTGCAAATAATTCAGCACTCCTAGTCAAGATTCAGACTACCTCAAATACTTTCAAAATTCTTGTAAAATGTGATGTGGAAATTTATCTTTAGAACAAAAAATACCTGAAAGTATAGTTACATACGAAAAGTCATTTTTCACTCTAAGTCGATGAAAAACATAGCTGTGTTTATCAATTGCAAAAGGCGGTAGGTGAATTATTAAATTTTTAGCGCGATTGTATTTTGAAGTGTGACCCCCCCTGACTCAAAGTCTGGGTCCGCCCTTGCCCTCTCGTGTGAAATTTGCTCCCTCTCCTCAAAAATTTGTGTTCAAAAATATAGTTTGATATTTTGGCTTAATTTAGGGACTCGACTGAAATAGACTGAAAATAGAAAAAAAAAAAATATTAAAAAATAACGGCAGTACTTACAATGCCATACTATACTCTTTTTTAAAGCCAGAAGTCCGTTTTTTTATGATGTTTTTTATTCAAATTATTTAAGAGAACACTTTTTGAAAAATTAATTTATAAAATCAAAATTTAAAAAAAAAACAATGAAAAAAATTGTGTTCAAATTAATTTTGTTCCGAATTTCAAGTTAGGTACTACATATAAGTAGTATTTTTGTTTTCAGTATTCGATGCTACAATTAAATTCTAGTCAAACTATAAAAATTGGAAGCCTTAATGTCTTTTAGTTTTTTAGAAAATTGGAAATAACGAACTCTACTTTTTACTAGAAATAGGATCCTTGGAGCTAATAAATAAACGGATGGAAGTCAAAATTACATAAGTAAAACCTACTGTTTTTATTTTCAATTTTCTCAAAAACTAGAATATATGTTTTGACATCTGATTTTTAGTGCTTGATTGATGGGAGCGTTGAATATTAAACAAGAAAATCCTAAAGTAAAATTATGAACAAAATCAGATTGAACAACATTTTTTAATTTTTTTTTCAAATTTTAAGTTTTAAAATTAATTTTTGAACAAGTGAACAGTTATAAAACATAACTAAATTTATAAATAAAATGAAAGAAGACATTTTGGATTTATAAAAAGGTATAGCTTGCCATTGTAGCTATTACCGTTGGTTTTTAATTATTTTTTTTTAATTTTCAATTTTCTCAAAAACTGAAAAACATTTGAGCCTCTACTCTTCAGTGTTTGAATAAAAATTAATAGGAGCATCGAATGTTGAAAACAAAAATACTACTTTTGAACAAAAATTAATTTGAACACAATTTTTCTTATTATTTTTTCAAAATTTTGAATTTGAAAATTAATTTTTCAAAAATTATTCTCTTAAATAATTTGAGTTCAAAACGAAATAAAAAAGAGGCTGGGTTTGACCCACACTGATAACTTCCCATTGGTTCCCTTTGAAACTTATTGACAACCGATGTTATTTTTAATAAGAAAAATATTAATTAAAACTTTTCGAAAAACTTATCAGTTATGCAACCAAGGGAAGGCTGTTTGCTCTAAATACATATTAGCAGTTTCTTTTTTTGGCCTAGAAAGAAACCGTCAATTGAATTTTTTAACAAACCTTATCAATTACAGTAAACCCCATTTATCTGGAATACTTTTTTCATCTTCGAGTATTTTTCGACCAATTATACCTTTAAAACACTCGCTTAAGTGAAAAACCCGGATACCTGAAACATATTTTCAGTTCAATTTTATATTTTTCATTGAAAAAAAAAAAAAAACTATCTTAAGTGAAAAAAAATACAGTCGCACAGAACGAAAATTTGCTGAATGCTTTCGTTTCTTCTGTATTTTTCACCTTCACCATTTTCACGACATTTACATTTTATAAACAAATTGCTTTGTCCTCTCAAACAAAAGTTCATAACAACATTTCAAATAGCTCAAAAGGTACGTATTTTGACATTTTATTAAAACGAAAATTACATTTTCATATTTCAAAGATAAATAAAAGATAAATACACTTGTTTCTAGCACTAATTCTCTGCTTAATGGAATTTTTAGATCCACCTAAGTGATTTTCCGCTTTAGTAAATTTTTTTTTCACTTAAGCGGGGTTCGTTTAAGTGAAAAACCCGTTTAAGTGAAAGAAAGACAGTGATATTTTGCAGTTTTTCTTAAGCGGGTTTTACTGTACTAATTATGGCATTGTGTGTAGACTAAAATTATACTGGAGTTGATAACATTGGTTGTTCTCGATACATTCTTGCCGAAAAACATTTTTTTAACAATTTTTAGCAGTTTTTTGCAGTTTTTTTGGCCTTGAAAAAAACCTTTAATTGAATATTTTTACAAATTTTACCGATTATCTACTATATCTTTGTGTGTTCTCAAGATATTCGATATTTTTCAACAATTTTTAATGGGTTTTTAATTAAGAAAAAACTATGGGTTGATTTTTTTTAAGAATAACTAATTTTTTACTACGTCAGTTTGCATAGAATAAAACCAGGCCGAAGTCGATAGCATTATTTGTTCTAGAGATATTCGAGAAACAAGCCAACTTATTTTAAAATTATTGTAATAAAAAAAACCGCTCATTGAATTTTTTTGAAAATCTTTTCTGCACATTATCGCCCTATTATCTGTAAAATAAAATTTATTTGAAGTCGATATCTCTATGCGTTCTCGAGATATCGTCGGCGAAAAATAGATTTCGAACGTACGAACGTACGAACGCACGAACGTACGATCGTACGTACACAGGCATCTCTTTGAAAACAATGTAATCCGACTCTAGAGATCTCGAAACGTCGAGAAATGTCAAAATTTTCAATTCCACAATTTGGACCGATTACAATAACTTCCAAGCGGAAGTTAATAACGGACTTCTGGCTTTCAGAAAATGTATAGCATGACATTTTAGGTTTTGTCGTTGTTTTTTTTATGATTTTTTTCAATTTTAAGTCGATTTTGTAGAAAATTTCCCGTCCTGCCTAAACGGGGGGAAATAAGGGAGTCTATTTATTGTCCCTTTAATGTTTTTCTTTAGCAAATAAGTTTAAACATCAATAATTAAAAAAAAAATCGAGTTACAATATATCAATATTTTTTAAAAATGAATTGAATTGATTTTTACAAATCATGAAATAGACATTCATTAAAAATTTTATACTCTCATAATCAGACGAAAGAGTTACTCTTTTACTTATTTACCAAACTAAATAATAAATGAGAAGTTTGCATTCTGACAGAATGCAGGAGTTTATTAAATATCCGACATGATGCAACACTATAAAAGTTACGAAATGCAGTTGTTCGAAATGACGGTATAGATATTTGGTCCATTAAATTTACACATAAACTAAGTATAATTACCGTTTATTTTGAAATTGAGATTGTCTGACCTTCTAAAGAAAATTTTAAAACTTTATAGCACTTTCTCGGGATGCCAAGTAAGATATCGCCAAAAAGAGCACCTGACCGATGCAGATGGCGGGTCTTGACTCGGAACTCATTAAAATAGTAATACCAGGGAATACATTTTATAGAAAATGCCTTTGTATTTTGCAAAGTCTGATCCAAATTCTGATTTGAATCAAATACGATTGACGTCCTCCCAATTTCAAAGGCATACCTGCATACATATACATTTTATTTTGCATTTTTTTTTTGTTGCCTTGTTTTACCTTTATGCCTTTTTTGCCTTATTTGCTTATTAAACATGTTTTGTTTGCTTTTCCAACAACTTTTTACAAGTTTTACTTTTTTAAAAAGATTGAAGTGCGTTTTTACAGAAAAAAAATAGATTTTCCTAATTCACCACACCTGTGAAAGCACTCACTTTTGTTTTTTGTTTTAGTCCAAAATTTTACGCTTGATCTCAAACTTAATCAAAAATGTTTCCAAATTTTAAACAGTTAAGCGGGCCGAGACGTTTTAATGAGTGCTGTTTTTTTCTTCTAACGAGGCACTCGCAATCGGAACAAAGATACCGTCTGGTTTCAAATCATATCGAAATTTTTAAATCCTTTTAGTTGTACATTGTTTTTTTTTTTATAATAAAGCGTTAGTTATAGCGATGATGTGGCTCCACCAAGGCCCTTTTCGCATGGATTATTTAATTTAATGTCAGATCTATAGTTCGAAATGCGTTGAATAAGTCCCGATCATCCCAGTATAGTCGAGGACTCCATAGGTTGCAAGGTTGGTACAGTTTTGAGGTACATATAAAAGCAAGTTAGTGTAAAAATATGTGGATTATATTTCCACATATTCACATAATGTTGCGGCCTGAAATTAAATAGGTATCTACCTAAAACTCGTTTCGTTGGGGTCCCGTGATAATCTTGTATACGCTTCACCATTTACCTACCTTTCAGTCGTCCTCGTCGTCGTCAGTCAAAATATCAGTCATAAAATATCCTCACTATTATATAGTTGATGAAGAAAAAGAATAACGGAAATAATAGAAATCGTATTAATTTTGGACTGTCTAAAGATCGGTCGCAAATAACTTCCATTTGAATTGTAGGTAATGATTAAGATTTCCATCATTGCTTTGGAATGGCCGTAAAGAGATAAGCGTTTTAAATAATTTCATTCATGAAACTGTATTTTTAAAATTATTTGTGAAATACTATAATACTTAGGTTAACTATCGCTATTGTGTTTTAGATTTTTAATTCAAAATAAAATATTTTAGGTATGCATAATACATAAATAAGTACATGCATACATCTATGACACATTTTGTAGGAATATATAGTGGACTTTGTGAATTTTCCCAAAGCTATCGCTCACACCTCCGCCCATCATGTAGGAGACTAAATCCCATGAAAATGAAATTCCATATCCATTACCCATTAGGTTTGAGTAACCGCATACATAAAACAGCAATAAAGCGACTGAAAGTTTGCCTATTTCCTCTATGTGTGTACTTACCAAAATCTGTAGTTAAATATTTTGCAGGAAAACAAACTTCCCTCTTAACTAGGTAGTTTCCACTGCAGTACAAGACACATTATAATTTGTTGATTTTCCACTTAAAACCCATGGAACATGAATGGATCTCTCGCTACGAGCAACGAGCTTCTGAATCCATTCCACAGGTGTATTTGCTGTACATGTGTGTGCGGTAGATGTGCACATAAGAACTAGTTCGAAATGTTCCGGAGCTGTGGCCATTATTTATGTTTCCTCCGCCTCTAAACCCCTTTGCTGATGGTCGGTCACCAATGTCCATGTTCTGCCATAGACATTTTAATATTAAATCCCCTTTGAGTCTGTGGTAATAGGATTTGAGCTTAGGTAAGGAAATCCGCCCACAACTGGTTGATGCCTCATCTGATATCTATAGTTAGGTACCTCTACATAGAAACTCACGAATATAGCAGAAATATCCTTCGGCGTGATTTTAGTTGCACATGCATATTGTTATAATTTGTATATACATAGTTATATGTTAGTAAGTATGTATTTATGTATATTTATTTATTTGTATGTATGTATATGTATACGAAGATATACACTTCATACTTTTCTGTATCTGCATGTCTTGTTGTAATTGTTAATTACAAAATACTATAGTGGTCGTATTGATAAACACTGTCTAACTTTAGACAGCCGCCCAAGTTTTGAATAAACTTTTCTAATTGTTGCTAAAGTGATCTATCTTTCTATCTTACTTTAGACAACTCAATCGATTGTCGAAATCTTGACATATGTAGTTTTTTTTTTATTAAATAAAGCATATGTAGCTATTTCTGACTGTTTCGAAATACTTAGACATAGTTTAAACATTCAAAAATCTAATAAATATGACCATAGGTATTTTAAAATTTGGCGTTCTAGTTTATCCTTCTTTGTCGAAAAAAAATACAGATAAGTATAAAGCTGGTATACAAGAACCTTCTTCAATAATGATATGTATTAGGGTAGGTATATCAAGTGACCCTAGGCATAACAATTTATAACAATTTTGTTAATATAAAATTAGGTACCCACCCTCCACCACCGTTGGGCATACATTAGGTACCTGTAGATTTTTTCTAAGTTGGCGCGATGCGCTCTAATGCAATTTTAATTGCAAAAACTGCACTATTTGTGTATAATACCTACATATGTAGGTATCAATAAGAAATGGAATGTGTTTTGTTTGGTATTGTTTTAAATTATGTTTTTCCATATGAATTGAACAGGTACTTTACATATCCACTCGTATTGGAAGTATGGTATCACATTATTCATAAACAAATGATAATAAATTTTAGATTAAGGGGTCTAAGTGCTCGCACTTTAGCATCTTCGTCTTCTAAACGCTTTTAATGTGGTTACCTATGATTTACCAAATACCCAATTGATTTGATTTTGTTTCTTTGAATAAAAAAAAATTTACAAACTACTTTTTCTAACACTCGAAACAGAGATCATTCAGCAATATAGTTACTGGCTGGTGACAATCAACAATATAAGTTCTGTATACACTAGAATGGAAGTCGTATTTCGAATGCCGATATAACGAATGTCCAGTAAAACGAATCATCATTTGAAGTCCATTCATATCTCTAAATAACGAATGAATGCTGTGTAACGAATGCTGTTCAATTTCAAGGAAAAGAAACAAAACAAAACATGAAAATCGTTCCTTTTTTTACTGGCCTAATTTTTTTTCTGCGTTTGATGTTGGCTGCACAACAAAACGGTTTGTAGAAATATGTACGTTGGTTTTTTTTTTTGCTTAAAGCCTAGTATACAGTTCTTTTGAGTAAAAAAAAACTATTGTGGTAAAAAAAATCTTTTTTTCCGGAAAAAAAAAATATCTGTGGTGAAACAAATCTGTTTTTAGTCGAATATTACACGGCGGTGCCTCAAGAGTCATGACTATCCGATGTTTTGTCTCTTTCATACTCATTTAGGTTCATAAAGAGTCATAACTCTTGACGCACCGTGTAAGTACAAACTATATTTGTTTGCACAAAACAATGGCCGCGTTCAGGGGGTACTCAGATAGGCTATCTGAGATACTTTAGTATCGGATATGTTTTCGAACGAACCGGATAGGTTACCTATCAAAATTCAAAACAGCTGACAAAAGTTTAAGTACGTACCAGAAATTATTTTTTCCCAGATCTCTGTTGTGTCTTCAAAAACGTATGTTTTGTCCTTCCAATTGACAGATATCTTCATTTTGTTTATTTTTGCAATAATTTGTATAGGTTTTTTTTATATTTAAAAGCCAAAAATAAACAACACAAAATAAAAACAAACTACTCAAGCAACACCCGAAAACCAAAAGTCAGCTGTAATCAGCTGTTCCTCAAATTGCACATCGGATAGTTTAGTATCCCGAAAATTTTAGGATAGCTTTAAATTTATTTTTGACAACAGCTGTTTGGTTCATCAGCTGAATTTTCCTATGGCATTACAACAACACAAACCTATCCAGATAGGTTTGGCTTGCCCCCCGAACGCGGCCAATGTCACTGAAATTGTTTTGCGCGAAAAAGAATCGTGGTGAGTATTATTTTTTATTTCTGGGGATAGTTCACAGTTCAATAAAAAAAACTTTTCAGCAGAAATTTTTTTTTTTTGCGATAAAATCACTCCCATAAGAAGTACATGTATTTTTTTTTTCGAGGAGGAACTGTATACTATGTTTAAACGCCTGTTTCACAGTTGGTGTTTCTTTATGCGATCCCCAGCCCCTTATACCTTAAAACTGGTTTAATATAACAAATTGGCTGATATAACAATTTGCCGTTCATTGTTCAAGCCTTAAATTTTTGAAAATATAGATATCTACCTTCCTTATTTAAAAAAAAAAAAAAGTTCAAGAACCCATTTTCAAAATATTGATTTTTCCAAATAAGAAATCTAACTTTTTTTAAATCCCAAAAAGTACGACCAATATAATTTTAATTTTAAAAATAACCCCTTAAGTTGATCTAAATCAAAATACAAGCAGACATACATACATACCTGCAGAATTGTGGGGCGCACTTTACTTTCGTCGTGTGTCTATCAAAATAATCTAATGTTTCAAATCTCTAGTTCGATTTGTTTACGAAGAAGAAAGTGAAATATATTTTTTTAAATTTACAATCAAGCATAAAATAAGATCGATATCAGGATAAATTTAAGATTTGAAGGGTCTATCAGGGGAAAACCGGCACAGAGTTCCATTCAAAATGAGTCCGAGAAAAAACAGCTCACATTTCATTTTATTTTTTAAATCCGGTCGGTACAAATTATAATAACAAGTTAAAAAAACTAAAGGATATTTTTAGCTATTTTCTTAAAAAAATTTATTTGGCATAACCCTATCGCTTTTCTTTTCTTTTTTCTTTTATGTACTCTCCATTTCATGGCTTTATCTGCTATCCGGGTTTGAAAATTGAAAGTAAATGAGGGCTTTTTTTATTGATTTTAAAAAACTTAATTACATGACTCCGAGCAACCAACACTTTTAAGCGACGATAACATAACAAAAGAATAAAAAATAATGTCACATATTTCTATTAACAAATACATAATATAATTTTTAAAATTGTTAAACACTATTTCACAAAATTCTGCAAATATGGTATTCAAAAGAATTTTGAAGAATTTTGAAAAGCAGAATATTGAAAAGTAAAATTTAAAAAAACAGAATATTGAAAAGCTGAATTTCGAAAACAACATTTTGAAAAGCTGAATTTTGACCCAGACAACCCTCGTATCGTAGATATATTAACAGCTTGTTAAGCTGGAGTGAAAAAAATATTTTTTCTTGGAACAAATCAGAACTTAACTCTGATATTATAAAATAGTCCAAAAGTATCAAAATGAATTCAATACTACCGTTTTTATATTTATTATATTTTCGTAAAAGGCTTCAACAATCTTAACGCGCTCCTCAATTGTGTACCTCTCCATGGTTGAATTTGTAAAACGCTGAAACAAAGAAGTCTCAAATTAAGATGGGCAAAAAACTTGACGTTCAGGTGTGATTCACAATTAACATATCGTGCATTATGGTTGGGCCACCCTTTACATAGATTTCTGAGAGACATAATGTGCATACTGATTGAACTGAATGTTGTATTCCTATACTATACTATACATTTGATTTTGATAAAAGAAACAAACTTTCATGAATATAGCAAATGATGTCCATCATGTAACTATACAGGACACAAACACTTGATTTCCATCACTCACGCCCATAAAATGCGAATGGACATGTTATTTTGTTTCGGGCAAGTTGGAGCTTTTAAAAAATAGATAGACTCCCCCATAGGTGCTCAACGCAGTGTTGTCATTCCTTCGTTTTGAATCACCCTTAACGCACCCAGTACCCACCCAGCTATAAGCCCCATGCAAAAATCATACTGAAGCCGCCACCATAGACCCGGACCCGGCTCGACTGGTCATTCGCTATATGTATGTATGTATATGTGCGAGCATTAATCGAACAGAAGTGAAACGAAACAAATTGGAATGTTTGCTATTGCGCTGGCTGGATGGTTGTGAAGGAGGCCATTAAGGCCTTTTATTTGACTAGTGAATTATTCAAATTACTAATATTGATTCGAAAAAAAGGTTGTCCAACTTTTTCCCTACATGCTTAGTTGTTGCTGGATTTTAACTAAAGCAAATATGTCATGGAAATGCAGTAAGAACACTGTTGTGTTTACTGTCGTTATTTTGGATTTATATTCTCAGGATCGAAATGTAAATAGTAAACACAATAGCACTTTGATGGCCACCCAAATAAATTTGGATACATTTTCTGAAGCATGTCTGCTTTATGACATTTTCAAATAATAATGATGCTGATGCAGTAATCAAAGTTAAGTGGTTCAAATATCGAAGTGTTCAATGATATTGTAGAAATATGTACCTAGATATAAATAATTAATTATTATTATTGGAGTTCAAGGCATATTGTTTTAGAGTTTTTTTTTTGACAAAACTAGTCTAAGTTTATGTATCAATTTCATAAAAGTATTCAATCTCATAAATGAAAAGTTGTTATTGAATGAGTAATGATTTACCAGTTGTTTGATTGAAATGTTAATTTTATTTTTAATCGGGCTTTTTTGGTCACCAGCCAATAAGTTTTGGAGTTGGATTTTGAAATCAAGAGATGCAAAATTATCTTCTCAGAATCGTCGAGAGCAAATTTTTTGGATCAATTTTTTCTTCTATGAAATGAAATTGAGCTGACAACAAAATTATAAAGAGTAGAGAGAAAAAAAGAACGGGCCTCCTATCCGGGGGCCTCCAAATCCAATTGAATCTCCATAAAATTCTTTCGTAACTTTTCATTAAATAATGAAGCAAAATATGTGAAGAATAAATGTAGCTATATTTTAAGAAAAATATATAGGTACTCATTATAATTTTTTTCATAATGTTTCTACTATTCTACATCACACACGAAGCGAAATTATTTAAAGGGCCCCTAACAATTTTCTAAGAATTTATTTAACACAAATATTCAGTTTAAAAACAACAGCAGAGCATCTTTCAAAAGTCATGCTTACTTATTATAGGTTTTAAATAATTTGGATAAAAAAGAAAAAAAATTATTAAAAAACAACGGCAACGCTTCTCTCAAATAATTTCAATTAAAAACATCATAAAAGAACATCAGACTTGTGGCTTTAATAAAAAGGATAGCATGACATTCTAAATGTTTCTTTTGTTTTTTAATAAATTTTTTTTCTATTGTAAGTCGATTTTTTAGAAAAGTGCCCCTCCTGCTTAAACTGAGGAAGTAGATCCCCCTCTCTCATAATATTTCTTTTCTTTCTTGACACAATATACACGCTCAACTTTTTTGTCACACCTTAGGTGAATAACCCTGTATATTAATATAAATTATATTACATATATTATAAACTTCTGGTTCCATGGGGGAATCCGCCACTGAAGGTAACATTTTCAACTGAAACAACAGTTGACCACGATAATTTTGCAAGTGCTCTCAGTAATTTAATTGCAACATTTTTGTTAGAAATATTTTTTAAATAAATTTTTGTCACCAACATTCAGAGCCGGCCTCAGATTAAATCGATAACGACCATTTTTTTTATATTTATTTATTGAATTATTTTATTTATGTATTGCAGAAAATAATTTCAAAGTTGTGGATAATACTTTACAAGCTTAATTTTATAATTTCGAATTTCGTTTCGAGCGATTGTTGCACGCTTTTGAGAACTCTCGAGTTTCTTTATGGCATTTTCATAACTGACACCAAACAGAACTAGGTACCTAAAATATTTAAAAGAAGCGCACCATCAGTAAAGCGCTTTAAAGATGGTATAGGTTCATTAAACTGTTTAGTATTTGTTTATATTACAATCAGAACTGTGTTTTCCATTGATAATTTCTTAAAATAAAAAAAAAAAAACAACTAAGATCATTCTTGCATACAAATCTTTAAAAACAAGGAGTATGATTATGATTACCAAAAATTTGAAGTTATTTATCTACGAGCTCTTAAGTTTTAAAGGGATATGGAAAAACTAACCCATTATAGTGTCGCTGGAGCATTGTCTAGGCTAGAAAAACTCCTAGTTTCGGAGTTTAACTTGAGTTAATGCATGCAATTCGGAGAGTTGTCTCCGAAATTCGAGTGATCCTGTAAGAATCATAAAAAAAACCATCATGTACAAATATGAGGAAAGGGCAACAAGTTTTTCTTTTTAACTTGCAATTATTTAGCTTGAAATTCGAAAAATTCAGGGACAAAGAGTAATCGTTACATAGCTATACAGTCTAAGATAGTCTATCTTAATTCCGTCGTATTTGAACAATGATAACTTTGCAAGACCAAGATAGCATAGAACTAGAAATCTTTTTATTCCCTTTGTGTTGGTAATCTGTCTGAGCATTTATTTCACACGGCTTTAAATTTGAGGCAATTAGTCCGAAATTGCTTGTTTTTTTCATATAAAATGATAAGAGAACAGAAACATACAACAGACAGAGATATTCAAATTGTTTTTCTGTTTAAATAAGATTGCGATGCCACACTACGCTTTTATTGTTGGCCATATAGAGTATAGACTTCAGACATCAGACCTTTATTTAATTGTATAAAGAAGGTAACTACGTGCGTTCATATACGAATCACCTCGTAAATTCATTACAAGAAGATAGATTTCTTTGTGCTTCAATGTTTGTTTACTCAAAAACACAATGTACTGATAAGAAGGGTCCTCAACTCATGATTTCCTTCAGGATGGTGATGTTTGCATCTTTCTATTACGATAAGATAAGCTGTATCATATTGTCAACTTCTCGGCTTTATCATGATTTTGTTTGATATAAAGAACTCGTAAAACTTGCAAATGTCACTCATATGTATATTTTGCCCAGCTAGTTACAAGTATACAGGTTTGGAATTTTTTTTTTTATAATACTCATACTATACCTAATCATTAATGACAAGCCTTCATTTGCTTGTTTTTTAAATATTTTAGTTAGATACATACATATGTAGGTATAACTCATGAATAATGTGTGAAGTATAGGTGGCCTAAGCGGATGAACCTGTTAGCAAGGTAAGCCAACTGACCAGAGTCCAAAGAGGATTGTTATGTTTACTTAACTAAAAAGTCATTGATGTAATAAGGTGTTTCCCAGATAAAAGGTCGCAATGCTATTAAGGTTTGTCAGAGACTTTTTAAATGCAATAATCACCTTTTTTTCTTTTTTTTAAGCGCAGAAAGACTTGACGGATGTTGAAACGGTAATTGATCTAGCAAATACAGATTGACGGCGTTGAGAAATAATACAAAATTGCTGCTTTGCTTTCTCTCTTGTAGACTTTCATATTTACGTATTGCCTGAAAAATATTTATAAAAGACTTTTTATATCAATTTATGTATTTAAAAAACCATTTCACAAGGAATACAAAAAATAAATTGTTTTACAAAAAACTTTATGTTGAATTCCTTTTAACAAAAAAATTCGATTTTTTACTAAACAGAACCAATTTTTTTCTTTTAATATGTAGGTACAAGGAAATTGTTTAGAAAAATCGATTTATTTTCTTCTAAACAAATCGAATATTTTTAAAAAGGAATTAGACATTGTTGCATATCTTAGAACTTATTGCTTATTTAAAATTATATTTTAAGCACTATAGAAATTTTCCTGACAATATTGGAAGTAAAGGGATACATTTCGCAATCGATTTAAATTTTTTTAAACAACAAACTCTAACTTAACTCTAATTATATAATATGAACTGTAAAGCTGTGATGTACAGATTTTTAAGTCTAACTAATATATGCTGATAAAAAAGTACGTATACGCCACAGTGACCCCATTAATGCTTATTTTGTATTATTTATTTCAAAGGGTCTGTAATATTATACATAGGCAGGCGAAGAATAATAAAGAGGATTTCTTCACCTCTCTCTCTTCTTATATCCACATGTAATAGACAAGATCCCAACAAAAAATGCAAATATTAAAAATTTATCAGTGTGTAACACGTTTGGCTATATTTTTTTAAGGGTCATAACATTTGGTTATTTTAGTCTTAATCTGATGGTAAATCCCCTAGAAGTAGGTACTTCCAATTTTGTTTGATCATCACCATCAATTTCATTTTTACTTTAATGCAATTGCAAAAAAAAATCGTTTTAATAGTATCTACAACAAATAATAATTTAAATACCTAATTGTGAACACAAAAATGCAATTACATATCTATGGGAGTGTAAATAAATTAAGTTATCAAACTAATAATAACTAATGTTAATCATTAAGCGAGTTGTTTTCCATAAATAGGATATTGATGAAAATTAAATGAAACGTACTAGCAAATATGGCCATCACTAGTACCTACTGATCACTTTGTAGGCAAGTACAATCAGAAATGTAAATATTTGATTTGCAATTTTTTTTCCTTACCCATTTGATTTATTTATTTATGTTTAAACTGCAACTTAAAAAAATTATTTGTCATTTATTTTTTTTTTTTGTTGCGATTCTGATGGCAAAGAAATTAGTACCGCAACACTTTCGTTGAAATATTGCTGGTTAAAAATAATACGCTCCACTAGACTTTGAGCGTGAGCCAATCGGATATAGAAATCGGTATAAAGTATTCACTTGAAATTTGCCAAAGGCTTTTCTGTGTACACTTTCCCAGCTAGCAAAACAAAAAAATAATAAAAACAAAAAAAAAAAACAATAACAAAAAAACGTAATAACTATTGAAACAATAAATGCGGAAAACGGCATTTATTTATTAATTTAGTGTACACAAGCAGTCCTAACACACACAGTGTTCTCATAGTTATCATCAGTGGTGATGGCGGCAAAAATGTCATGTTTGTGTTTCCGCCAAATATCCTTTTTCAAATATTTGGAGTAATGATTTTGACTTGTTTTTTTTTTTTTTGCTGTTATTTTTGACTGTGGTGACAAGGACTTAACGTAGTCGTCCTTGCCGGTTCGATTCCTTGTTAGCCACTTTGTGTGCTTTGTGCAGTTTTCCATGCAGTATATTTATTCAGCATTCAGCAGGAAGAGTTTTCGCAAATAAATGATGATGAGGCCGGAGGCTAGATATACATACATTTGTATATGTGGCGTAGGTGGTGGCGTCATGCACCCGGGTATTTTAACTAGACGTGCATAGTGTGCAGAGAAAATGACAAGACATTTCGATGGGCAAAATAGACTTTCTGAAATCTGAAGTTAGTATACATAGGTATTCAAAATTATAAATGAAGGAGATTACATGATATAAATGTATTGTCGGCTCAAATGTAAGTATTTTTTTGATAACACAAAATTACACAAAATTACAACGGCACCTGAAGATACCTACTTCTAAATCAAAAAAGTAACTTAGCCATTAATGATTTCTAACAAGAATTTCTTTGCCGTTTAGTGCCGTAGCAACGTTTTGGCTAGGGGGGAGGGGGGTGGATTAATAATCCAATTATTGAACCAATTAAGTAGGGACTTTTGGCACATCAGTTTGGTTTCAAAGTCCACATTTGATTTTTGGATTTATAGACAACCCAAGCGAATCAAAAGTTCATTATTTTATTCTTACTACACTGGACAACTCAATTTTTTGCCGAAGAAAAAAAGTACATTTTCCGATGTTTTTTGGTGTGAACTCAAATCTGCAGTTAAAAACATTCCATCATATCACGTTTTTGAGATATTCGCGTTTGAAAATCATAAAAATTGTTTTTTCGCTGTTTTTGAGGTAATTTGTTCTTTAAAATGCTGTTTATGCGCTGGTGAATGGCAACATGCTCATAAACATTTAACTTTAGACAAAAAAATTGTTTGTCCCCCACGCAAAACAGAGTAGCTATACGACGAAGAGACGTTCGGGGCCGCTATTTCTACCTACCAGATGAAAAAATATGATTATACAATACACTCACATTGCCATTGTATTACTTTTGAATTATAATATTGTATTGTAATTTTTCAGCAATTTTTAATTTTCTCAAAAACTGTTTTTTACTTCTTTAAACCTATTGATTTTAAAATTAATTTTTCAAAAATTGAACCATAATTTATTTTAAAAATTTCAAGTCGATTTTTTAGAATTGTCCCCCCTCTATATGATATTTTTCTTGTCTCAACAGGGCCACCTACACGGTTTTCGTCGGTCGCATATATGTAAAACACACTGTACATGTATACATTTTCCTATTAAAACAAATACTTGAAATATTTTAATCCCAAAAATGTCGTCTTAATTTCTGAAAAATATGAATTTATATGCAAACAAAATTTCAAATCTTTAGAGCCGTTTTTCAGATAAATAGCCTTTTTTCAGACAGTGGTATATGGCAGACACCATTGTTTTTGGAGCCTAAAAATTAGGGAATCACCCAAAAAAAAAAAAAGTCAGATCCAAGTTTAAAGAAAGTCACTGCAGTGACTTAGGCTGTTCGTCGAAGTACAGATAGACAGACTGCATTTTTTTATGTTCTCTACCATCGCAATGTCAGTTTTGATTGAAATTGCGAGTTCAAGACTAGGCTCTTTCGATACATACAATTCGAAAATATGATGATATTTGACAACTTTATAGTCTCAATGCAAACCATATTTCGATATGGTAAATTGATATCACAATATCAAATATAATTGTTAATTTCTGATATCAACTATCCGCCTTATTTTATTGGTGTGATATTTTGATTGTCTTTGTCATTAATAGAATCAACCTCAAAAAAATTAACCAAACTGTTTTTTCAGTTAAAATTTTCACACATATTATTTTTTAAATTTCATTGAAAAAATCGCTCGACTTGACTATTAAACAAAAAATTCTTACCTCAAAAATAGTTGTCACTTCCTTATGAAAGTGGTAGCAAAAAATCGTCAATGAATCATGCATTTTATTAATGTCACATTACAACAACTCATTTATAAAAAATCTTAAAAATTTCAAATCGAATGTATTTTTAATTTTCTCAAGAACTAGAAGACATAAAGCCATTCGCTTTTTTGTGTTCGATTCAAAATTGATTTACGCATTAACCACAAAAAGTTAATTTAGCATCATTTCACAATTTTGAAAAAAAAAAATTGTTCTGAACTTTTTTTTTCATTTTTTGCTTACCAAAATTTTGAGTTTGCTTGCGATTTAAAAAAAAAAAACTATTGACATAAATAATTTCACTTAAATTTATGATTAAAGAACAGATTTTTGGCTTTTAAAACCGCTATAATACTTTATTGTATGTGTTGCCGTTGTTTTTTAACATTTTTTTTTTATTTTTCATTTTTTTTTTCTAAAATTGCCCCTACCTCCTAAACGGGTGAAATAGACCCGCCTACAATAGTAAAAAATGCTTGTTTTTGGACACTCTACAAAAAACCGTTATCAGATTTTGGCGCCAAAGTTATCATACTCTCCCCGAATAAATAATTTTACTGCAGAAAAAACATAGTGAACACCCTACTGAAAGCACCACGGCACGTCACTGGTAAGAACATAGATAATACTCTGAGACTTCTGATAGAATAAGGCAATCTGTTAAAAACCGATGGAACCACTATATTGTAAAAAATTTTCTAAATTTCAACATTAAAGATATAAATTTGGATTCTTTTTTTAAATTAATACGACCGACAGTAAAATTACACTGTAGTCTTAAACTCATTCATTAAATTTTGAAAGAAATAATTAGTTCATTTGAGCCTTTGTTGTATGCCACACTGCACATTATAGGTATTTACAATGTGCATGCAACATATAGATCTAACTGACATTTAGTTCCTGTCACAAAAAAGCAATGTTGCAATCACATGTTCTCAATTTAAAGTATTATTTTGCGAGGAAAATATATCTTTGGAACTTTGTACCCGCCAAAACTTGTTTTTTTGTTCTTGTCATCAGTAATGCGTCCCAGAGGTCGTATTATTCATACTTATCTTATCATTGCTTATCTCGTTAAAAAAAAAAATATTATATACGTATGGAATAGAGTCACGAGGATTTAATTTATTCAAATTGTTTCTTATTTCCATAAATATATCCATTTTTCCTGGTATTACAATGTAATAATTTTTGGTAGATTCTTTTTGACAAAACAAGAACAAAGATCTTTTCAGTTTAGTTTTGCCGAATTTTCCTGGCAAATTAAAATTGAACTTCGGATAAAAATCAATTAAAAAAATTATGGAAGCTTTAATACATTGTTTATCGTCCATAGTCCAGAGTGTCAATTTTAGAGACATGTGTCAAAACAGGGTTACCTACGTTTTGTAATTTATTTTGATTTTTCTCAAATTGTGATCATGGTCAGACACCTTTATTTTTATGCTTTTAAGCTTTTAATTGCGTTAACGATTAAAAATTACTTTGAGGTACACCTAGTTGTTCCTAATTTCTAAACTCTATGTACTGCCAAACATTAAAAAGTTTGATTATTTATTATAAAAATTAAGACTTCTAAACCAACAGTTTAGAACATGTGAACAAAAAAGTTAAATATACTTGCAGCCCTATTAATACAAAATTACTACTCCTTAACACACGTGTTAGCTGGCATATAGATAAGGAAATTTTTCGTGGATATCTTTTCTTATTAATAATAAACTGAAAGTACGGCAACATGTGATGTGAAGTATTCTAATACAAATTTTGCAAATGTTCGAATTTCTTTCATCTAGCCCCCACCCCCCCCTTAGAGTGACGAGGCTGACTTAAAAAAATTCTGTGCAAAATTTCATTGAAATCGGTTAACGTTAACACGTGCCCCCGAGCACTTGAAATTTCCCATACAAATTGCAGGTAGATTTTTAGTCTTTTACTAAAAAATTCCGAAAATTTGTAATTGTTGATGAATAAAAATGAAACTTGGCAGAAATGTTCAAATTATAGCATAGTATAAAAAAAAATATCTTTGCATTTTATAAATTTTTTTACCTACTACAAAATAGCGATGAAAAACAGTGATTTTTATTTTTTTTTTATACATTTTTCGTTTTATTGTGGCTAATTAAAGATGCTGCGGGTGTATTGTTAGTCTTTTTTTATTTTTTCGTGAAATTATCAATATTATACATTATAACCAACAAAATTTAAATAAGAATTAACAATAAAGAAAAAAACTTTTTTAATTTTGTTCAAAATTTCAGTTGGAGGAAATAATCTAACGAATTTTATAGTGGAATCCTGTTTTCTCTCTTATTTAAAATTTGTTGATTATATAAGTAGTATAATATTGATAACTTCACAAAAAAATAAAAAAAAACTAACAATACACCTGCAGCATCTTTAATTGGCCACAATAAAACGAAAAATGTAAAAAAAAACAAAAATCACTGTTTTTTATCGCTATTTTAAGTTGGTAAAAAAATTTTATAAAATGCAAAGATATTTTTTTTTATACTATGCTATATTTTGAACTTTTTTTCTAAGTTTCATTTTTATTCATCAACAATTACAATTCTTCGAAATTTTTTAGTAAAAGACTAAAAATCTACCTGCAATTTGTATGGGAAATTCCAAGTGCTCTGGGGCACGTGCTAACGTTCGCCGATTTCAATGAATTTTTTTAAGTCAGCCTCATCACTTTTAGGGGGGGCGAAAGAAATTCGAACATTTCCAAAATAAGCGCCACCCTAATATTCATGTGTGTGTTTTAATTTATCCATTTTTTAATTCATGGTTGGTTTTTCGTCTCCGGTTGTGTGGTATATGAAAATAATATATTAAATAACATAAATGAAATTTTTTTTGTAAATTATTGGTTTTTTATTTTAATTTTTATAAAACTTTTTTTTTTTAATTTATATAAAACTAAAGTTTTATATAAATTAAAATAAAAAACAAATAATTTACAAAAAAAAATTTTATTTATTTTACTTATTATATTATTTCCATCTTTTAAACGCAAAATTTCGTGAAACAAAGTTATTCGCTTGCAATCATAGTGTCACATATTTTATAACACATATTTTTATAAGAATTTCAGTTTGACCGATGTGTAAGTCTTATCTTGCCGTTGTTTGTCGTTTATTACAAGGGCAACTTATTTCATCAGATTAAAAACTCTCCATTTTTACAATTTTTCTCCGTCGGTTAAATTGGCGGCAAACGGACGTTTGAAAATTAAAATTGATACATATATGTATGTTTTAGATTTGAAATCTGGTCAATAATGAAATCATCATCAGAGTCTCCAGAATCAATTTGTTTGTCGGCTTTAAATAAGCTTTCAACGTAACGTAATTTAAAACAAGATTACACCATACGTAAAAATAAAAATCTTTGTGGCTAAATGGTAATAATACAGCTACCCATGATGTGGACAGGGTTTAAAAGTAAATAATTCTTACTGGTTCCCCCATAAATAAAAATAACATTATCTGTTTTCTTTACTTTGTCTAAGCGAGTCCAAGACTAAAGGTTCCTTCCTGAGTAAATAGGAAATGTAACCAGTGCCATAATCAATAGTCGCCAACCGCGCACCCCAGAAGCTAGAAAAGAGAAATGCTCTTCAACGCCACTCAAAGTTTGCATTTCCCTGATCTCCGCTTCGACTTTACCCGCTCCTCTAGAACCTACACGAATAATAATATTTGCAATCAAAATATTTGTTAGAAGGTTTACTTTCATTCGTTTGTTTGCCGTATCATTGTGAACTTTTTCGCTTCGAATGGATGGATTCTTCATGGACCCACGCTCGTTGAACTGTGCAAAGCAAAGCATTTGGGCTAGGTCATGACCAATTGGTAATTTACATTTGATTATAGGAGTCTAAAAAAATAAAAGAGAACGTTTCCTTCATTGACATAAGCTGTATGTTGCTTTGTCGTAAAACAGTTGACTAAGAACTTAGGAATCGGCTTTATAAATGAAGTGTTTGTTATTGTACCTAGGTATATTTGCAAAGACATTTAATGATTTATTTGAGTTTTTTTTTTAGATTTGGTTAACGTCTTGTTTTATTTACATAGGGTTTGGTTGAATTTTTCACTATAAAATTAGACTTTAATGTTGGGTATTGAAACAGATTTTTTTTATGATACAGAAGGATTAGGTATCAGTTCAGTATAAGTTTTATTTACAAATAAATCACTATCAGTTTTGCTCAAGTAAAGGTACATAGGGTGGACCCACGCTGGATAGAAGAAAACTGATTGAAACGAACAAAACTGTTTTGATATGCTTTATTTTATACTTAAAATACATACCATTTAAATGCGTTTGCTGAATAAAGCAAATACAGCAAGCAAACAAAAAACTTTATATTTTTAGCATTAGCGTCAAACAGGTGAACTATGACTATTGATTCTTGTTTCTGTAAAGTGTAGCAATAACAAAACAATTAAAGCATAACTTATAACTTTATAGCAAGCAAAAATAGTTGTTTTTAAATCTTGGCTTGGGTTTTGAAACAAGCATTTTTAATTATTTATTGGTTTTAAAATTATTTAATCTGGGCCTAGCCTTAAAGGTGTAGTTTCCAGCCAACTCAAAGAAGCATTTTTTTCTATATACCCATAGTTTCAACTGGATCTCACCCATATGATTTTATGGGATATGCTACAACATTTCTTTACTATTTTTCTATTCTGTCTAACTAGCGCCATGAAACTGAAGTTTGCAATTTAAAAAAGATCTTTGGTCTTACAGGCACATAAGCATAAGATAACAGCCAGGACGGCTCAACGCTCATAATTTGTACCTGCAACAAACCCTAAATTGATCTGATTTTAAAGTCCACATTCGGAACCACCCTCACCTAACGTTCAAACCAATCACCCTGTTATTAACATTATGAACTGTGAACACCAAGAAAAATTATAAAACTAAATTGAGCCATTTGTCATGGCTAATTTTCACATATGCTATCAAATGTCAAAGATGTAGAGTTTGCCTCTGTGGGCAAAAAGAACACTCTAACACCTACTCACATTAAGAGTTCAACACATTTTGAAAATATTCCCGCTCCAGCCCTTGAAGGGTACAAGCAATAAAGCCAAAACAAACGCAATAACAAACCACCCATCAACGCAGCTCACATTAATTGAAGGGAGTTATAAACTATATCTACATTTTATTTGGTTATCTTAAATCCAGGAACGGAAATCGGGAACCAGGTTATATTATACGAGGCTAATGCAATGTTGTTGTTCTTTCATTAAAAACGTCAAAAGTTTCAAAAAAGAACTTACGAGCGACAATTCACGAGCAAAAGGAAAACAATGAAAAATCGCACCCCTCAATTTGTATTCAACATTTTTCCTATATTAAAACCTTTAAACGTGAGGGTGAGGCGAGGGTTGAAAGCAGCATTTTGTAGAATAACAGAACAGACGCGTCTCCATATACCTAGTTTCAATTGTTAACACAGGAAAGAATAATGTAAAAAGGATTTACACATTCAATACTAGGCCGCAAAAATGCGTACAATCGCAATTGGAATGAGGGCAATAAAATAATTGTGACAATAAGCGTCTCATTATTGTTTTTCTTCTTATTTCAATTCATGTGATTCAATTCACCTTGTGTCTATTTGATGAATGTTGATATTTGGCTCTTTGGTGTTGCAGGGGTGGTAGACTTGGAAGTGATCCCTCATTCCTGTCCTTGCTAGTTTTTCTATTAAATGTTAAATCATTGAAGATTTGATTTGCCGTTGGGAGACTATTTTCCACATCAGAAAACGCAGTCAGTTTCCGTATAATGTGAATAATGGCATGTGCGTTCTAGGATTTACGCAAACAAAGAGTGATTAAACTGAATTCAATGCAGAAATGTCAGTCAGGATTTGTCATATTTGTATTTTGTAGACCTTTGTTGTTCCAATTTTGAAGATGCAAGTGCAACTAACTGTCTAGTGTCTACGAATGTTTGAATTCAACAAAAACAGCTTTTAAGTTCATAGGTACTAACTTTATAATTCTGTAGGTAGGTACTAGCACCTATATAATATTTTAATTTTATTTAACGTGATGATGTCAAATCTTAGCTAGTTTTAGTTTGCTTCGATATACATATACATATTAAAACATATTGACCGATAGATGGTCAGCATGGCATTTGTACCATCAGTACAAATCAATATACCTTTTAGCGAAACCGCGGCTCTAATACAACCATAATGCATTTTCAAAGTGCAAAAAATGAGCGAAATAAAAATATTTTATAGGTACTACTCCAAATGTTGGGGGCATAAATGTTTATATGCATTAGTCCAAACTAAATTTCATCGGTCTGGCAGCGATAGAATATAATTTGAAAAAAATACAGTGGAACTTCCATAACTCTAACTTCCATAAGTCGAATTTCTCTATAACTAAAGTTTTATTGAGAACTTTGCATTTCAGCTTCATTTTCATGAATTTTACCCTTTGTAATTCGAACTTCGGTAGCTCAAATTTCTCTATATTTCAAAGTTTTTAGACTGCGTTTGGTGGCAAAAAGACTCTCTAACTCGAACTTTTGTTCCTTTTTTGGGAAAAATCCGTTTTATTTTAATTTTTTTCAAATTAACTGTAGTCTACTCTAATTATTTTGGAAGTTTGTTTAGTAAAAACATTTTTAAATCTACGCGAAGTTTTCTCTGACTCAGGGAACCCTCTTTTGTTTCAAGTTTTTTTGCAATTCCTGAAACATTTTACAAATTAAAATGCAATAAATTATGTAATGATTACACGGAGTTTTTTTTAAGCTTATTGTGTTGATTAAAATTTGTTGTCTCTTTGAATATCCTTATAATTAAATAAAACAATAAATCTAAAATTTTTGTTATTATTTCTATAAATCGAAGTTTATATAAGTCGATTTTTTTCATTTTGAGAGTTCGACTTATGGAAGTTCTACTGTATATGCTGTATGCTCACAAAATTTGGAGCGGTATAAATCATTTTAATTTCGCTTAAGGAGGGCGTCTTTAAACAGAAAATCGATCTCCCAAATTTAGATAATGCAGTTGCTTAGTTTTTAAGCCCTTAAAAATCATAAATCGTACTTTTAACTTTTTACTTGCGATATAGGAACTATAGGGAAAGTTTTGGATTCGTAAAAAAATCGAACTCGAGATAACAATCAAACATAATATGTATTTCGATGATAGAGAACACTAAAAAAGTGGACCCGCAATTCCGTCTGTCTGTATGTCAGTATGTCTGTATGTCTATATGTCTGTATGTCTGTATGTCTGTATGTCTTTCTGTACCTCGGCCTACAACCTAAACCGCTGAAGCGATTTTCTTCAAACTTGATGCATAAGATTTTTGGGAGATTCTCTAGAGGGAAAATCGAGATTTTTTTAGCTAACAAAATAACGGTACTTGCCATAGGATCATTTTAAGAAAAAGTTATTTATTACAAAAATGGCTCGAACGATTTTTTTTTTAAATTTTGTGTGTGTACTAGTGATGGTCTATTTTTTAGTGATAAAAAAATTTACCAAAAACCGTTAATAACAGTACCTGCCATAGAACCGTTTTTTTTTATTTTTTTTATTTATGATCTTCTCGTTAACCGCTCCAACGATTTTAAAAATTTTTTCTGCATAAATTCACATTTTTTCAAGAATTGAGATGTTGTTCTTCTTTCTGAGATTAAAACATTTTTTTATCAATTTATAAAAAGTGTTTCATGCATTTTTCTATATTCAAATTTCCATTCTTCAATTTAGGTATTAAATGGGTAGATATGCATATATAATCATTAATGATATGTACTTATACTCAAAGCTTTAAAATTTGAAGAAACTTTTACTACAAGAGCAAGTTTGTGCGACCGAGTCATGCATTTTATTTTTTTTTTAATTGTACAAATATCTTTTTTGAGAAGCAATCAATTATTTTATATCATTTTAATTGAAGAATGAATAAACTAACAAAGAGTGTAATAATTTCACCAATGAATTGCAAGTCACCGGAATAATCGCATTACAGAAAAACTTGCATAAACGAGTGTATTTAAAGAGGATCCTTTTATAACGTAAGCTATAACGAATTTATCTGAGATTGTAATCAACCAACCAGAAATCAATTTCATTAACCAAAGAAGAACTTAAAAAACTCGTTTTTATAGCTGATTAATTGGCAAACTTTTGCTTCTGTTTAAAAAACAAAGGCATGTCCGCCATAACGAATTTAAATTAAAGTGAAGAAAACGGTTGATAATTGGAACTTTGTGCGCGTTACTTAATGAAGTAAAACAGATTGAAAACAATTAAGAGGATAAATGACTTGGAAACTATTGCATTATGTTTTATAAAATAACCAAGCATCTAAAAATGAACTACACGGTTGACTTTATATGTATATTCTATACATGTATGAATAATCATAAATAATATCCATTTACACCTACGTCAATACAACAAATTTAAATTTTATATACATACATAAGTTAAACGCTAATAGAAAATTAAATAAATAAAATTAAAAAAACGTTATAATGTATAAGTACCTACATAATATAGGTACCTACTACATATATTTCTATGTATATAAGGTGTTTAAAACATGTATATATATATATATTTGATTAAAACATGAGAATGTCCACACAAAACCCATCGTCGATAAAAAATTTATTTTTATTTGGATTGAAACGGCATAAATTGTAAATAACAAATATGAAATTATTTTTTTTTAAAGTAAGATATACCACAGATTACACCAGAGGCTATGATGATTTTTTATTTTCAATAACAAAGTATTTTCGCATGCAAAAATAGTTGGTGAGGAAGGTCCTCTGGTTGGATCCAACATATAGGTACATTAAACTGGTCGTTTAATGAGTGATGTCCAAATTTTAATGAGTCCACCCTACAAAAAGTCTTTAGATAAATTCTTAAAAAATCGTCGGAAAACCTCCTGCCTCTATCTTAATTTTAACACGTGCCGCCATGGACTGTATTTTTTTCCATATAAACAACATAATTTTTTCTCTATGTTTTCATTTTTTTGGTGTAACTAGCTAGAAATAACACAAAAACTCCGGGACTATTTTTCTATATTTTCTCATCGCAAAATTCTCTAATTTTCAGAAAAAAATTCAATTACGAAAAGTAAAATAGCGGAACTAATTTGGCGGTCGATTACAAGAAAAAATAATTTTTCAACAAAATAATGTCGGTATAGTGCGATAAAACTAGGAACATACGATCAATTTGTCATAAGAAATAAGAATGAAAAGATTCTAGGTATACATGTACCTATAAAAATACCTACCGTGAATAGTTATTTTTTCAAGCGCGGGGGAAACTGTGGAACTATTACGAGAAAAACCCCACTCAAAACTGGTACATTGATGAAAGGTGGTAAAAATAATTGTTTAATTTTAAATCGTAACCAATATTTAAAAAAGTCCGTTTAAATTTGTTGGCGTTTTTTTTGGTAATTTTCACTCCCTTAAAAAAAACAGCCTTTTACGGCATATATTTTTAGGGAATCTTTTGATTCTCATTTCTTATGGCAATTTTTATCACTATATATGTATGTATCTATCGTTATTATTTCGTAGTATTTTTGAAAACACTTAAGGCCTTACCAATAAACAAATTTAGTTATGGCTTAAATATTGCAGTGATATTAACCATAACGTTATGGATCCTAAATAATTAACCATAAATTATATTCTCAATTTTTTTAGTAAATTCGATATACCTATGGTTCATTATTTATAGTCCACGTAAATATTTAGGTAATGCTATGCACGGTTTATTATTTATTTATTTATTTATTTACTTATTTATTTATTTATTTATTTATTTATTTATTTATTTATTTATTTATTTATTTATTTATTTATTTATTTATTTATTTATTTATTTATTTATTTATTTATTTATTTATTTATTTATTTATTTATTTATTTATTTATTTATTTATTTATTTATTTATTTATTTATTTATTTATTTATTTATTTATTTATTTATTTATTTATTTATTTATTTATTTATTTATTTATTTATTTATTTATTTATTTATTTATTTATTTATTTATTTATTTATTTATTTATTTATTTATTTATTTATTTATTTATTTATTTATTTATTTATTTATTTATTTATTTATTTATTTATTTATTTATTTATTTATTTATTTATTTATTTATTTATTTATTTATTTATTTATTTATTTATTTATTTATTTATTTATTTATTTATTTATTTATTTATTTATTTATTTATTTATTTATTTATTTATTTATTTATTTATTTATTTATTTATTTATTTATTTATTTATTTATTTATTTATTTATTTATTTATTTATTTATTTATTTATTTATTTATTTATTTATTTATTTATTTATTTATTTATTTATTTATTTATTTATTTATTTATTTATTTATTTATTTATTTATTTATTTATTTATTTATTTATTTATTTATTTATTTATTTATTTATTTATTTATTTATTTATTTATTTATTTATTTATTTATTTATTTATTTATTTATTTATTTATTTATTTATTTATTTATTTATTTATTTATTTATTTATTTATTTATTTATTTATTTATTTATTTATTTATTTATTTATTTATTTATTTATTTATTTATTTATTTATTTATTTATTTATTTATTTATTTATTTATTTATTTATTTATTTATTTATTTATTTATTTATTTATTTATTTATTTATTTATTTATTTATTTATTTATTTATTTATTTATTTATTTATTTATTTATTTATTTATTTATTTATTTATTTATTTATTTATTTATTTATTTATTTATTTATTTATTTATTTATTTATTTATTTATTTATTTATTTATTTATTTATTTATTTATTTATTTATTTATTTATTTATTTATTTATTTATTTATTTATTTATTTATTTATTTATTTATTTATTTATTTATTTATTTATTTATTTATTTATTTATTTATTTATTTATTTATTTATTTATTTATTTATTTATTTATTTATTTATTTATTTATTTATTTATTTATTTATTTATTTATTTATTTATTTATTTATTTATTTATTTATTTATTTATTTATTTATTTATTTATTTATTTATTTATTTATTTATTTATTTATTTATTTATTTATTTATTTATTTATTTATTTATTTATTTATTTATTTATTTATTTATTTATTTATTTATTTATTTATTTATTTATTTATTTATTTATTTATTTATTTATTTATTTATTTATTTATTTATTTATTTATTTATTTATTTATTTATTTATTTATTTATTTATTTATTTATTTATTTATTTATTTATTTATTTATTTATTTATTTATTTATTTATTTATTTATTTATTTATTTATTTATTTATTTATTTATTTATTTATTTATTTATTTATTTATTTATTTATTTATTTATTTATTTATTTATTTATTTATTTATTTATTTATTTATTTATTTATTTATTTATTTATTTATTTATTTATTTATTTATTTATTTATTTATTTATTTATTTATTTATTTATTTATTTATTTATTTATTTATTTATTTATTTATTTATTTATTTATTTATTTATTTATTAATTTATTTATTTATTCTTTCATCTATCGAGTTTCCTCTTACAGATTGCTTAAATCTAATATAATGGTGTTATATTTATATTTTTACTTAATTGAAACTTAAATACATTTCTTTCCAGACTTAAATCTAAACTAAAATTTAATTCATTATAAGATCGCATACATCTTGAGAATGGTTCATTAGAGCCATAATTATATTTGTGCAAGGGAATATAAAATAATTTTCTTGCTCTGACATTTCTTCCTGGAACATAGATATTTAAAAAATTTAGTAAAACGGGGCATTTTATAATGGTATGAGAATATATCATAAACAAACATAATATAATTTACAAGGCGACGGTTTTCGAGAGTAGTTAAACCAATTAAGGCACATCTGGTGGAGTATCTTGGCATTTCCGGCAAATTCCATTTTAGCTGTCTTACTAAAAATCGCGTAAAAGATTTTTGAACTTTCTCTATTCTATTTTTTGAAACTGTGTATAGCAAGGATCCCATAAACAACTAAAGCGTATTCCAAATTCAGGCGGACAAGCGCTGTGTAAACTGCTTTAATCGCGTAAGGATTTGAAAATTCTGAGAAATTTCTTTTGAGAAAACCTAGCATTGAATTTGCCTTTGCTATGACTAAATCCATATGTAGTGAGAAACTTAACTTTTCGTCAAACACTACCCCAAGATCTTTCACTTCTGATAGTCTATTCAAAGCAATGTTTGAAATACAATAATTGTATAAAATATTTGTATGTGACCTAAAAAATGAAAAAGTACTACATTTCTTAATATTGAGCGTAAGAAAATTGCGTTCACACCAATCTACTATTTTATTTATCATACATCATTTTGTACCTAAGGCAATCATTTGGGCTTTTAACTGCAATTTTTTTTTTTTTTTTTTTTTTTTTTTTTGTTTAAGTAACTGGAAATCCACTTCAGGAGAGCCGAATGAAAACCAAAATGACTGAGTTTTTTTTATAAGAAGTGTTATACAGAGGCTATCAAAAGCTTTTTGAAAATCTGTATACATAACATCCACTTGAAGACCTGATTCAAGGGCATCAGAAACATATTTTGTGAATCTACCACTCAAAAACCCATGTTTAAATGGAGATATCTGCTTTTTTATATAAAAATAAATTTTCTGTTTCACAATAAGCTCAAAGAGTTTTGGTATAGCAGAGAGTCTTGAAATTGGTCGATAATTTTCTATTTTATGCTTTTGACCTATGCTTTAAAATAGGGGTTATATAAGAAAATTTCCAATCATCTAGAAAAATTCCATTTGAAAGGGAGATATTGAAGATTTTTTGAAGTGGCTCTACTAGCGAAAAACATTGTTTTATTAAAAAAAAGAGGAAATACCATCTGGTCCAGGGCTTAAATTCGAACTGAAATTCAAAATACCTTCTTTGATATCTTCAATAGATAAAAAAAGACATCCAAGATTCATATTTGAAAACGAATTTATCTCATCATCAGTGTCAGGATCAGGAATAATTACTGTAGGATGATCCCTATACACAGTTTCAAAAAAGCTTGCAAATAAATCACAAGTTGTAGATAAATCATTAGAAGTTTGATTATTATATTCCATATGGTCCATTTTACTGATAGTAAAGTCGTAACTTAATTTGATTATTAGTATAGGGCCTTAGTTTTTAAGAATTTAAAATCGTCATAGCCCAGTCTCAAGGATAACTTTTGAGGAAATCATTTCATATGTTATCCACTATTTATATACCCTTTGGATTTTGTGTCCATACAGTTTTGGGCATTCTCCTTTGTATTTTACTGTATTTTGGATTAACTGAGGTTTAGCGATGATTCAGACATGTACTTGGCATACTTGAACCTTGAAACATCGTTGAACCTCAGTTCATTCTCTGTAGAATGAAGATGACCTATAATTTATTGCCGACTCCGAATATTTAGGGTGAGAAAAACTTTTTCATGACAAGAGATGTATACTATTAGAGGATTTATTCCTCGGGAGAGACAGTTCCGCGTATAAACAATTTTGTTTTTAAGGCGCCCCAGTTATAGCTATCATTGAAATTCATCATTGAAAATTTTAATGATGTATTTTAAGACGTTAAGGATACAAAAGCGATGATTATTTTGATGCCAAAATAAAGCTTGTGACTTAATTAATATACATCTGGCCAGCAAAAAAAATTCATTGCGACCTAACCGTTCTCAGGAAATGCCTTTTATTTCATTCAATAATCATTGATAAGGCAGTGCAATCATTGAAATAATTAAAGTCGATTTATATGAAAGGTTCGGCTCAAATGCAAATTTGTTTGGCAGTAAATATTAAAAGAGTCGTCAGCTTTATATTGGGATGGGATCATAATAAATACTAATGTTGCTTTTTAAATGCCTCAAAATTTAATTACAAATTTTCAATGATGAGTTTCAATGAAAGCTATAACTGGCGCCTAAGTGACAGAAGCTGGTATTCGGTCCCACGACCTTCGTTTCGACAGTCTTAAGCAACTCGAAATAAAGAACATATTCTCCTTACACTCAGTACTTAAATCTATAAATATTAATATACACCGTCTAATCGATTGAGTCTCTATGATATGAAGTATATTCTTCGATGAAAAACTTATATTCACGAATAATCCAGATAGCCATTATGTCTGGTATGCCCTTTTTGCAGTTCACTGGTCAATTCAACAAAACGTAACTAAACGGAAAGGTAAGCTATAGAATTCAGAGTTCTGGATCCGGAAGCTGCTTTCAATTAGCAATTAATCCTCACTATAAAGAAAACAGAAAAGATTTTTCGCTCAATTGCTCCAGCAATCAAGCACTGTGTATTACAAATAAAGGATCAAATGAACTGTATTTGAAGAACCTTCAATTGGTATCCTTTCTTTCGATTTCAAGTAGTGATTATAAGTACACATGCCTTAAATTGGATTGTCCATTTATAATACAAGAAAACATACCGTACTCATTCAGGGTCTAAGGCCCTATTACTCTTTTGAATTAAAGTCGGAAATTTAAGATTATCCTGTTTCCTTCTTGGTTTGCGGTCCGCGATTGTTAAATGTTTTTATAAACACAGAAAGCCAGATAGGATGTTCTTTTGGCACGTAAAATGCAATTTTTTTTTCTGTCGAGGATTTGCAAAACAAATGCATAGTATTCTTTAGGGAATTTCCCGACAGGTATATACCAAAATACTTTATACTGATGATCGATCATATGAGTGAAGCGTATGTTAGACATGTGTAAATTAGAAAGGTTTTTTTGCAATTTATTTATCTTTTATTTATTTGTTTTCTATAATTAAACACAGAAATCAAAATGTGTTGCTGAAGCCAAAACAATAAAATTTGTATACACAATGCGTAAAGTTTTTATTTTATGTTATTAAATTCATAAGGAGACGTTAATGTCATTGATTTTAAATAATGTAAGAATATTTTATATTTGAGGCATATGGTTTGAAAGGTTTTTCAAAGATATGTATGTAACGTTTGTATGATACGAGTACATACATATGTAGATGATATGGAAATAATGAACAAGTTGAAAAGGCACCAAAGAAAATAAAAAACTTTATATTATATTTATTAATCATTTAATTTTGTATTTGTGGCAATATTTGACCTTTCATTATTTTTAAACGTTGGTTTTTCCGAATACATTCAAATCACCTGGATTTAAGAGTTTTGCTGAAGGTACTCTAAAGACTTTTATATATGTATAAAAGGTAACAATAAACCGCACTTATAGCAACAATCCGTTTAGTTCATCACAGCACTCCCTCTGGTGTTTTTTGTTTGTTTGCGAAATAGTATAGGTATACTTGTTGACCTAAACGTATGAAAATTGTAGATGCTCGGAAGTTTCAGTATTTTTGCTATATAACATTTCATGGTGAGCTCCACACTTCCTCAAGTTCAGAAATAGATACCATATGAATAATGTTTGCTCTAAGAATTTGTTTATCGATTTGTTTTTATTTAATTGAGACGTGCTGATGATGATCGCATGAACCCAACAGCACATCCCACATAGATATCTGCTTCGGTTTCCCTTATGAATTTAGGATAACTCACTTGCTCCCAAAGTGTGTACCACGTATGTTTCTATTTGACATGAGCGTGTTTGTTTATTTGGGGAAAAGTTTTGTCATTCCACCTACATTTTGTTGTCTTGACTTTTGCCAGACAGACGGACAGTACATATTTGCAATAATGTATTTTGTGTGCAAACATCTGCGTAGGTACTAATAACAAAATTGGGTTATTAGATGAGTTTGTGCTTCTAACAAGTTTGGTCTTGATTTATGTAAATTTGATTGAATTAAAAAAAATATATTAAGTTTTGATTTCGTTCTTCTAGTATATTTACCTTGAACCAACCTATAAGAAAAAATATCTTTAATAGGTAAATAAAATTTACCCAGATCTAAGCAATGGAAATGGAAGGAAAAATAAACAATTTAATTCGAAGATAGTATCTAACTTATGATTATTCTTGAGCTTTAATGTCTTAATTTGATGTGAGTTATTATTTATGAAATTTTGTACAATAAGTACAAACAAACACTCAAAACCACCAGAAAAGACAGATTACGTACCTCAGATCTCATCAAATCAAAGTTAATCCAGACTTTTAAGCAAACATCAATTTATACACTCTGCGTAAGCGTATAATTACATATGCTATAGGTGAAACACAGCCAAACATTAATTTTCATACTAAGAAAAAGGTTATAATACACAAATAGAAACAAGCATTGTTCTTAAGTAAAGCGCTTTGGTAAATTTATACAAAAACTGTGTTAAACCTTAAAAGAAAGCCTTTAGGTTTGCAATGTTTACACGGAAATATTTTTTTTTTTGCGTCACTTCAAAAGAAATTGTGTTCGCTGTATTCTTATATGAAGACACCCTGCATTGCAAAAAATAATGAAAATTAAGTTGACTCTGAATTAAACTCCTCATATGCACAATCGGCAAAATTGATCAGAAGTGAGAAATTTGGGTACTCACTCATATTTAAAAAAAAAAAAAAGGAGGAGAAATATTGAAAAACATAAGTGAAATGCAAGCAAGAACCCAGAGCTTACAGTAGTGGTGGATTCGTGCGAGTTCAGATTTCTGGTCCGAAAATTATTTTTCCATTATTCTTTCTACTGCAATAAAAGAAACATGGAGTCATGTTTCATTAAATTATTTAAAGAAGTAATAATGCACTTCCTAATTAGCTAATTAATTCATTTTAAATAAAAAGTGAGTAGTAGCCGTGGCGTGATGGTTAGTGCGATGGACTGTCATGCCGGAGGTCTAAGGTTCGATCCCCAGCCTCGCCACCTATTTATTTACAAGAAAAAACGGCTACTGCCTCTTGCGAGGAATTGACAAATCCTCCAAGAGTATTTCCTGTCACAGAAAAGTGCCGCTCGTTAGCCGTTCGGATTCGGCAATAAACTGTAGGTCCCCTCCATTCCTGCAGACACGCACACAGGAATGGTTGAGAGTTGTAAGTCACTAGGCCCTAGTTCTTCATGAGCTGTTGTGCCATCAAATTTATTTATTTATTTTAAATAAAAAGTGAGGGAATGCGTAAAATGGGATATTGAGTAACATTAATGATACGTTCTGTTTATTTCTGTTTATCCAAGCGGTAAACGTTCTTATAGTATCTAAGAATAATGCGTGTTTACATATTCATAAGTGACGTGGAGTGTACTTGAGTGGGTAGAAAAAAAACAATAAAGCTAAAATTAATAATAATACATACCTACAAAAACGGAGCAAATATTTTTTTCATTATTTAATCTTATTTTATTATGTAGGGACGTATACGTTTACACCTAAAGGCGTTAACCTAATATCTATAATCTGAATCATTTCAAGGAGTTTTATATTTTCTTTTCAATTCGCAGGCATACTTTTTTATCAATTTAAATGTTATTATTTGTCACTTAATTTGATGCTATCTTACCTTGCACATCCGAAAACACCATTCAAAAGCACAATAGAGAACTTGTATATCCGTACCCTTATCTCAAATTTAATTGATCTAAAACTGTGGCAATTTGCTATACGCCGACGACACAAATTGAAATTAATCCGGGAAACCATACGGATATTAGCACGTTCTGTAAATGTAGACACGTGGCTCTTGCTCTGCCATTTTGCTTTCAAACTTAGGAACAATCTATGCACAAAAACTTTAGTTAGATCTGTGAGACACAAGATTGGTATTTTCATGCAAACAACATCTGATTTTAAATGTTGTTTTTGGTGTCTGACCTAATCCGTCGTCAGCGTGAGGGTGAATTCTGCAAAGCGAAGGGGTGGATCTTTTACCCAACACAACATGTTTGTATGAATAGATGGTTCACTATTTTGGTTGGTACCCAACTGAATTGAACAAAGTGTTCACTGCAGTTTAATGTAGAACAGATACTTTAAGAATCGCATTAATCACGTTCTGCTTAACGCTTGGTCATGTGCCTGTATAAAATTTGAAGGGTGTGACAATGAATGATGGGAATATTCATCATCTTATCGAAAGGATACGGAACACACCTTTAGAAGTGTGTCGATTATTGAATGTCAGGTTATCAGCATGAAACAAAAAGCACTTTGTTTTTTTTTTTTTTATTATAAAGTTAACCCAAATTATGCAGATAGGTATAGGTACATAGTTAGGTACATACAAATTAAGTAGGTGCTATGAAAGAATGCAATTAAATAATTGTGTTGTTGTTTAAAATCAAAAGCCATTATATCCACTTTTCAAAAAAAATGACTTAGGTATGAGGTTTTGTTTCTATCATTCAAACACATACATCGAACCCAAGTTTGAATCTGAAATCCCATTTTATCTCATCGAAATCGGACCCCAAAAAGTGTAGTTAGTTTCAAAAACCCTTTTATACACTTGAGTTTTAGTTTCAAAATCCATTATATCCATACATATTTTTTTTCCATCATATCCATTGAAAAAATGTTTTAAATTTAATGCTTTTATTTCAAAATCCGTTTTATTCTATGTTATAAAATTATATGGGAATTTTGGAATAGGGTCATTTCTCCAGTAGTCGAACACTTTAATTGTTCATAATTAAGTATCTATAGTTGTTAGAGCTTTTGCTGTTGTTTTGAAGTTGTTCAATATTGAAAAAGTTATTAGACCATTATGGACAATATACGTGATGGAACAAGCCTATATTTTATATGTGAGCCTCCGCAGTCAGCACATTACAAAAGATTTCCAAGTCTTGAAAAAAGTCTTATAAATACAGCTTTGTGCACTACTATTTTTCTCTCTCGTTTGCACGGCGCAATGCTAAAGGCAGAGTAATAAGTCCACATGCAAAAAGTCCACAATAGACTATTTGGGTGTGTACCCTGCAGGGCCAAAAGGCCACAGTAAAATGGGTCAACATTCCCTAATTTTAGAAGACAAGAGTGTCAGAAGTTAAAAACTATTTTCGAGTATATTTTAATATTAATTTATATAAATGGGTCCTCTATACCGCTCAACAGTTTTTTCCTCCGCTTAAAATTATGTCTATTCGCCAAGCAGGCACCTATGTCACATGTTACAAATAGTACCTGGGTGGCACAAAATTGCATGAGCGGTACGAACCCATCAAAAGACCCAACAGGGTAGTTAAGATCCTTTGAACCCGCAAAGGGGTGTACCCATGGTATGCTGTTGCCCAAGGTTGCTCGATAAGAAAAAGCTTCAACCAGGAGGTCAAATATTCACAATCGATGGGCTAGAAGTCCGCAAGAATTTCATGTGGACTCTTGGCCCATCTAGGTTGGTTAAAAGTATACGATGGATTTGTGGGGCTGTGACCCACGCAAGTGAGCCAAAAGACCATTATGACTTTTGACCTAAAAATGTATGACCCTGCACCGATGCTAAATGCTCAACAAAATAATCAAAATGAATATTTGAGCTATTGGAATTGCTTATTTTAACTTGAACTCTAGATGTAATTTTCAAAACCCATTTTATCCATATTTGTTTTTCCTATAACTTCAAAACTAAAACCCTCATATCACAATTTCTTCACTTTTACTGTGAGGAATGCCAATCCAATCAATCCTGCAAAACAAAATTTCTTAAAAATTGTTTGGTTTAGAAGATATAAGTTTTTCTCGATTTACTCGAAACTATCAAAAGTAGATATAATGGGTTTTGTTTTTGATCAATACAATTATAAATTGGCCTAGGTATGTATATTACATAGAATTTGGCATAACAACAAAGAGAGAAGCAAAACAGAAAACGAATAATGCTGTTTTCTGAATTTATTCAGTGTGCCTAGAAAGTTAGAAGGACACTATTTCGAATAGAGATTAAATATATAGGCAGGCCTATATGTGTGTATAGTAATTATCTGCTACATATTTAATTGCTAGTTAACCAACTAAGAATTTCAGTCCTATATTCATCCAAAGAAGCTTCTTATTACTCCTTAACCTACTTCTATTAGTTTTTACACCAAGGAGTTAAAAAGGCGACCTTTTTCACTCCTATTTCACCTTTATGGAGTAAAATCATTTTATTCCGAAGAATACTCTTATAAGATTTGTAGGAAGTGCTATAGAAGGAATGTATTTCTATAAAAAAAAAAAAAACTTTTGTATTTATTTTTTTTTATTTTAATTTTATATTTGTACTCCATAATGTGTATATTTTTCCGTATGACCTCAAAGGGTCTTTAGAGATAATTATTATTATTATTGGTATTGTAAATATTTGTATTAAAAAAAAATTACTAACACTCCTTGGAATCGATTCGGAGTCCCCTTGCACCGATAGTCTAACCGCTCGACAAATCTATATTATTCAGTGCATTGCATTAAATCGGGTTTTCTTTCATACAAAATTGTTGCCTATAAGCCTCATATAGTCATTCATCAAAGATGCTGCACAATAATATAAACAGGTATACATACTTATATTATCGACTTTTTAATTATTATTTATTTATAAATTTAGATATGAATAGGTTTTCAGATAAAAATTAATGATTTAAAATGGTTGCGTAGAAGCTCTTAGTTTATTCTAGAATTTGCACAGTCTTATACAAAATCTATAGGAACTATACTACACTATAACATCCAACAGAAAAAATTTGGCGTGATAAAAGTATGTCTTGGCCAAAGGTTCTCCGGTAATCATTCTATAAAAATGTCGTGTATAGGTCCCATATTAATTCCTAAATTAAAGCTTTAAAAGGTAGGTAGCAACTAAGTATACATCTAGCAGCTAATTTACACTTTTTAATTTCAAGCATTTTACGACCTGCCTCAAGACCTCTTACCTCAAGATTACTCTTAGCGATTCCAACGCAAAAACAGGAAAGGCAGCCATCTTTGCTTCGATAGTCAGACGACACAGCTTGTACGCCAACACTTCTAGTAACTGAATCAGGCTGATTGACTTTGTGGCGGGTAAAATGTATATAACGCGATACAAGCCCACCCACCTCAATTTACACAGAGGGAACCTGGTGGACTTCGGAAAACAATTAACCGTTACCAAAATTATTTATGCTGATTGAAAAAGTTTTGTGTGATAACGCGCAGTGTAGGCCGCAAAACTTTCGCACCATCTTTTTAATATCTATTAAAGGTTTAAACCAAACAACAACAACTTGAGAGAGCTACCACCAAGTTTTATAGACTCGAATTATAGCCATTTTGTATCCCCAGGCCAATCATCAGACGCCTTTAGTGGTGCTTTGTCTATGATAATGTTAAATTTTAATTGATAAACTTTTTGCCGTCACTGAGGCTTGAACCATAGACCAAGCGTCTCTGGGCTAAGTGCACTGCGCTACCGAAGATCACGTGATCATGTCGATCCAGCTAAGGTTTTTTTGTTTGACGACTGCATTTGAATCAACCAGCATTTTTACTAGCCACACGCACAAACTTATTGTTGTTGTTGATTCGGGTTCTTTCTCTCGTTACTCTTTTCATAAGCCAACAAGCCAATTCGTTGAACATAATATAAGGAGGGAGATTGTAGGTAAATTTGACACTGGTTAAGAATTAAATTAGAATTAGGTAATTGAAAGAGTTTTGCGTGATAACACACCCACAGTGTAGGCTGCAAAGCTTTCGCACCATCATATTAATATAGAAGGTTTGAACGAATCAACAACAACTTTTTGTGATAGAGACCACCCCAGCTGATTCGATTCGGAAGATTGTTTATCCGAATGAATGGCATATTTTGGTTTTCGTTACGGTCTTCTTTGAGTGCATTTTTACCCTGATTGCAAAGTTGGGTAGCCATAAATCTTTTCTGAATTTTCAAATTAGGTACTCACTCATACCACAGCGCACTCTAGATATATCTTTGAACTATCAGTAAAAATAGCTAGTAGGAGTTCAGAAGTCAGTAGGTACCTAATTAAAGGATATGTTTTTTCCGCCCTTTGCAGGTTTATTCGCGGGTATTTAAATTTTCATTTACGTTGTTATGTAAAACATATAATTTTATATTAAATCTTCATTTGGACGCTCAGATAGCAGTACATAATAAAAAACTAACCCTTTACCACCACTGAGCGTACTTATAATCAGTTCACATGAGGATCAAAGGTCACGAATTGTAGTTTTTCATCTTAATTTGTCAAGTACCCACCCTGTCCCGAAATGTACCTACATTTAACTTGGTTAACTAAGCCGCTTTCATAGATATCTATTGTTAAATAAGGCCCTTTACGTATTTAATCATTTAAAGTTAAAAATACAACAATTTGACCTAAATACCTACACTACACAAAATTACATTTATGGTAAAAATATCTAGGTACCTTTAAAAGTCATGCAATGTTAAACGTAAACATTATATACTTATTCTCATTCGTGGTTCTAATTTTCAATTTGTTCTAAAAAAAATTAAGAAATATTCTTCTCGTCATCTTGAAGGCAAGTTTCTCATAATTGGTTTTTATAATATAGGTAGGTATATACATATGTATAAGTATGTATATAAGTATACGGATTCCGGACAAAGATACGAACTTATATTAACGTGCCATACCAGTTCAAGCGCCAAATTCAAGCTACAACTCCAACACCACATCTCATCATTATAATTTATAATTAGGTTTTCCAAAAGTTAATTAAAATTCGGTTATGAAAGCGGAAAAAGTTAGGTACTTGGTAGGTATACGAGGAACAAAAGTTTTCATTTGTTATTCTGTAAAATTCGTGCTTTTTGTCCTTTAAATCATCTCCGTTTTTGGGTTGGCAGTCGTTCGTCTCCATTATACATCCTATCTACTCATGTAAAACCCCTTTTCTTTTAAGTTCCGTTAAAACAGAAATAGGTTGTTTGTTAAACGAAGAAACCTTAGGGTAAGAAGTATGTATGTGTCTATGTAATGTACGTACAACGTTATTATGTATGTATATATAAAAACGTTGTTTTATATATGTACGTGAGGCCATTATATATTTAATTTGCGTCTGTAGTATATCCACTATTTCCAACAAAGAGAAAGACGGACATATTAATTTTTCTGGAGATAGCTAAAATGGCTCTCTAGAATCTGTTATCTTAACTGACCAGCTGTAGCAATAGGTCCAAAATTATGTTGAACTGCATACAACTCAATAACGATACAATACAAGTCAAGCCCACGACCCAAAAGCCCTCAGTATCAATTTCACAGAAGCAAAATAATTGCGCGACAACCCGACAATGAACGTTACGTGATAACCCCATGGGCAAAGGGTGTGTCGTGTATATCGCCCCATTGTTATGGCTAATAATAATTGCCCTGGCTTGAAAGGGGCTGATGGGATGTGCTCTATCATCGCTTTTTGAATTTTCGTCCGTGACCGTATGCTGTGTTAATGGATTATACATACCAACAAAGACTGGATCTACTCATCATTCAATGGATATAGGCAAGCAGCTTTGTTGTAAATATGAAGACTTACGTCAACGATATACCAAACATGGTGTGTGTGAAGTTAGCATATCAAGTGTCAGCATATCAATTTTTTTTTGGAGTTCTGGTCGCATGCACCATAGTTCTATAGTTCCTGATAGTTTTCCAAAATAGTTCTGTTCGATTTCCCCGTAAAAACGGATTTTAAAAAATGATATGCTAACTTCGCGTAGCATATCAATTGTTGAAATCTTAAATGAAAATATTTTTTTTAAATGTAAGAAACATCCCTTAAGAGTTCCTCATACCTAAAAAAAATAGTTCCGTTACATTAGGGCCTAAAAAAAAAAAAAACAAAAAAATTAATTTTAATAAAAAAAAAAAGACTTGTTATGGAAAAAACAACAGAATTTCAGAAATCACGGAAAATTAATCCGGTTCATCGATGCACAAACATAGGTACAATGTGTCTAGAGTATAATTCAAAGAATTTTCCTTTCTAATACATTTCTACTATATATATAATAATATTTTTCTAATTGTTTAAGATCCAACTTTCTAGAATTTTTCTTACTAAATTGATAAGCTGGTACTTTTTTACGAGTTCCAGCTCATTTATCAATTTAATCAGATAGACCTAATGTTCTTACAAAATAATCCGAGGAGTTCCCATTTCTAACGCTTTTCTAACAAAAAATATGATTTTTTTTATTTAGATCGTTTTTTTCACGTGTTTTGGTAAACGACCTTGATATGCTGATACTTTTTTACGAGTTCCAGCTCATTTATCAATTTAATCAGATAGACCTAATGTTCTTACAAAATAATCCGAGGAGTTCCCATTTCTAACGCTTTTCTAACAAAAAATATGATTTTTTTTATTTAGATCGTTTTTTTCACGTGTTTTGGTAAACGACCTTGATATGCTGATACTTTTTTACGAGTTCCAGCTCATTTATCAATTTAATCAGATAGACCTAATGTTCTTACAAAATAATCCGAGGAGTTCCCATTTCTAACGCTTTTCTAACAAAAAATATGATTTTTTTTATTTAGATCGTTTTTTTCACGTGTTTTGGTAAACGACCTTGATATGCTGATACTTTTTTACGAGTTCCAGCTCATTTATCAATTTAATCAGATAGACCTAATGTTCTTACAATATAATCCGAGGAGTTCCCATTTCTAACGCTTTTCTAACAAAAAATATGATTTTTTTTATTTAGATCGTTTTTTTCACGTGTTTTGGTAAACGACCTTGATATGCTGATACTTTTTTACGAGCTCCAGATCATTTATCAATTTAATCAGATAGACCTAATGTTCTTACAATATAATCCGAGGAGTTCCCATTTCTAACGCTTTTCTAACAAAAAATATGATTTTTTTTATTTAGATCGTTTTTTTCACGTGTTTTGGTAAACGACCTTGATATGCTGATACTTTTTTACGAGTTCCAGCTCATTTATCAATTTAATCAGATAGACCTAATGTTCTTACAAAATAATCCGAGGAGTTCCCATTTCTAACGCTTTTCTAACAAAAAATATGATTTTTTTTATTTAGATCGTTTTTTTCACGTGTTTTGGTAAACGACCTTGATATGCTGATACTTTTTTACGAGTTCCAGCTCATTTATCAATTTAATCAGATAGACCTAATGTTCTTACAAAATAATCCGAGGAGTTCCCATTTCTAACGCTTTTCTAACAAAAAATATGATTTTTTTTATTTAGATCGTTTTTTTCACGTGTTTTGGTAAACGACCTTGATATGCTGATACTTTTTTACGAGTTCCAGCTCATTTATCAATTTAATCAGATAGACCTAATGTTCTTACAAAATAATCCGAGGAGTTCCCATTTCTAACGCTTTTCTAACAAAAAATATGATTTTTTTTATTTAGATCGTTTTTTTTCACGTGTTTTGGTAAACGACCTTGATATGCTGATACTTTTTTACGAGTTCCAGATCATTTATCAATTTAATCAGATAGACCTAATGTTCTTACAATATAATCCGAGGAGTTCCCATTTCTAACGCTTTTCTAACAAAAAATATGATTTTTTTTATTTAGATCGTTTTTTTCACGTGTTTTGGTAAACGACCTTGATATGCTGATACTTTTTTACGAGTTCCAGCTCATTTATCAATTTAATCAGATAGACCTAATGTTCTTACAAAATAATCCGAGGAGTTCCTATTTCTAACGCTTTTCTAACAAAAAATATGATTTTTTTTATTTAGATCGTTTTTTTCACGTGTTTTGGTAAACGACCTTGATATGCTGATACTTTTTTACGAGTTCCAGCTCATTTATCAATTTAATCAGATAGACCTAATGTTCTTACAATATAATCCGAGGAGTTCCCATTTCTAACGCTTTTCTAACAAAAAATATGATTTTTTTTTATTTAGATCGTTTTTTTCACGTGTTTTGGTAAACGACCTTGATATGCTGATACTTTTTTACGAGTTCCAGCTCATTTATCAATTTAATCAGATAGACCTAATGTTCTTACAATATAATCCGAGGAGTTCCCATTTCTAACGCTTTTCTAACAAAAAATATGATTTTTTTTATTTAGATCGTTTTTTTCACGTGTTTTGGTAAACGACCTTGATATGCTGATACTTTTTTACGAGTTCCAGCTCATTTATCAATTTAATCAGATAGACCTAATATTCTTACAATATAATCCGAGGAGTTCCCATTTCTAACGCTTTTCTAACAAAAAATATGATTTTTTTTATTTAGATCGTTTTTTTTCACGTGTTTTGGTAAACGACCTTGATATGCTGATACTTTTTTACGAGTTCCAGCTCATTTATTAATTTTATCAGATAGACCTAATGTTCTTACAATATAATCCGAGGAGTTCCCATTTCTAACGCTTTTCTAACAAAAAATATGATTTTTTCCATTTAGATCATTTTTTTTCACGTGTTTTGGTAAACGACCTTGATATGCTGATACTTTTTTACGAGTTCCAGCTCATTTATCAATTTAATCAGATAGACCTTATGTTCTTACAATATAATCCGAGGAGTTTCCATTTCTAACGCTTTTCTAACAAAAAATATGATTTTTTTTATTTAGATCGTTTTTTTCACGTGTTTTGGTAAACGACCTTGATATGCTGATACTTTTTTACGAGTTCCAGCTCATTTATCAATTTAATCAGATAGACCTAATGTTCTTACAATATAATCCGAGGAGTTCCCATTTCTAACGCTTTTCTAACAAAAAATATGATTTTTTTTATTTAGATCGTTTTTTTCACATGTTTTGGTAAACGACCTTGGTATGCTGATACTTTTTTACGAGTTCCAGCTCATTTATCAATTTAATCAGATAGACCTAATGTTCTTACAATATAATCCGCGGAGTTTCCATTTCTAACGCTTTTCTAACAAAAAATATGATTTTTTTTATTTAGATCGTTTTTTTCACGTGTTTTGGTAAACGACCTTGATATGCTAATACTTTTTTACGAGTTCCAGCTTACTTGTCAATTTATTCAGATAGACCTAATATTCTTACAATATAATCCGAGTAGTTCACATTTCTAACGCTTTTCTAACAAAAAAATATGATTTTTTCTAATTAATGACGTTAAATAATTTTTTAATTATGGCAATGCATACCTACAAAGAAAATTAACTCCATTCCAATATTTCTATTGTTATATACCTATACCTTAATTTTTTTTAACAAGTAAGTAAGTGTACCAACCCATGAAAAATAACGAACAACACCTTAGATTACTGTTGACAGTGTCTAATAAAAACAATCATTGTCACTACCCTATCCATCCAAGCATAAAAGTATATTTGAAAAATTAAATTTTACTCTGGCAATATCTTTAATCAAACTTCTTAGAAATAAAAGGATACCTACAAACGAAAACAAAATATAATATGTACCTCCCTCTTGGTTCAGAAACATATACATAGGTACATACATTACATACCTACCAGCATACCTTAAAAAAAACGATCTAAATAAAAAAAATCATATTTTTTGTTAGAAAAGCGTTAGAAATGGGAACTCCTCGGATTATATTGTAAGAACATTAGGTCTATCTGATTAAATTGATAAATGAGCTGGAACTCGTAAAAAAGTATCAGCATATCAAGGTCGTTTACCAAAACACGTGAAAAAAAATGATCTAAATAAAAAAAATCATATTTTTTGTTAGAAAAGCGTTAGAAATGGGAACTCCTCGGATTATATTGTAAGAACATTAGGTCTATCTGATTAAATTGATAAATGAGCTGGAACTCGTAAAAAAGTATCAGCATATCAAGGTCGTTTACCAAAACACGTGAAAAAAACGATCTAAATAAAAAAAAATCATATTTTTTGTTAGAAAAGCGTTAGAAATGGGAACTCCTCGGATTATATTGTAAGAACATTAGGTCTATCTGATTAAATTGATAAATGAGCTGGAACTCGTAAAAAAGTATCAGCATATCAAGGTCGTTTACCAAAACACGTGAAAAAAACGATCTAAATAAAAAAAAATCATATTTTTTGTTAGAAAAGCGTTAGAAATGGGAACTCCTCGGATTATATTGTAAGAACATTAGGTCTATCTGATTAAATTGATAAATGAGCTGGAACTCGTAAAAAAGTATCAGCATATCAAGGTCGTTTACCAAAACACGTGAAAAAAACGATCTAAATAAAAAAAATCATATTTTTTGTTAGAAAAGCGTTAGAAATGGGAACTCCGCGGATTATATTGTAAGAACATTAGGTCTATCTGATTAAATTGATAAATGAGCTGGAACTCGTAAAAAAGTATCAGCATATCAAGGTCGTTTACCAAAACACGTGAAAAAAACGATCTAAATAAAAAAAATCATATTTTTTGTTAGAAAAGCGTTAGAAATGGGAACTCCTCGGATTATTTTGTAAGAACATTAGGTCTATCTGATTAAATTGATAAATGAGCTGGAACTCGTAAAAAAGTATCAGCATATCAAGGTCGTTTACCAAAACACGTGAAAAAAACGATCTAAATAAAAAAAATCATATTTTTTGTTAGAAAAGCGTTAGAAATGGGAACTCCTCGGATTATTTTGTAAGAACATTAGGTCTATCTGATTAAATTGATAAATGAGCTGGAACTCGTAAAAAAGTATCAGCATATCAAGGTCGTTTACCAAAACACGTGAAAAAAACGATCTAAATAAAAAAAATCATATTTTTTGTTAGAAAAGCGTTAGAAATGGGAACTCCTCGGATTATTTTGTAAGAACATTAGGTCTATCTGATTAAATTGATAAATGAGCTGGAACTCGTAAAAAAGTACCAGCTTATCAATTTAGTAAGAAAAATTCTAGAAAGTTGGATCTTAAACAATTAGAAAAATACTATTATATATATAGTAGAAATGTATTAGAAAGGAAAATTCTTTGAATTATACTCTAGACACATTGTACCTATGTTTGTGCATCGATGAACCGGATTAATTTTCCGTGATTTCTGAAATTCTGTTGTTTTTTCCATAACAAGTCTTTTTTTTTTTATTAAAATTAATTTTTTTGTTTTTTTTTTTTTAGGCCCTAATGTAACGGAACTATTTTTTTTAGGTATGAGGAACTCTTAAGGGATGTTTCTTACATCTAAAAAAAATATTTTCATTTAAGATTTCAACAATTGATATGCTACGCGAAGTTAGCATATCATTTTTTAAAATCCGTTTTTACGGGGAAATCGAACAGAACTATTTTGGAAAACTATCAGGAACTATAGAACTATGGTGCATGCGACCAGAACTCCAAAAAAAAATTGATATGCTGACACTTGATATGCTAACTTCACACACATCCAAACATGCTACTTTGGAACACTCAACTGGGTTTATTGATTGCTCGTATGAGCATGAGTCTCATTAAAACGGACTTTCTTCAATGACGTTGGCCAACAAGGTATACCTACATATCCACTTTAGTAAATTTTGGTATATCATGTATTTTTCTTTTTAATTTGAAACAACTAGCATCCAGATTCAGGCCAGTAGATGAGCTCCATGAACCAATTTCCCATAGTATAATAATAACGAATAATTAAATAACGTCGATTAATGTATATAATTTTATTTTTAAAAGTAATTTCTATAAATAACTAGCTGACCCTGCGAACTTCGTTCCACATATAATTGATTAAATTATTAATGTTCCTTTCGAAAGTCGAGCAAGCTCCAGTTGTTATCACGACTTTCCGACTTTTCTGGCTCAATTTTCCAATTTTGATCTCCATAGTGTGCTTATGTGGTTCAATAAAAATCCAAGAAAAAAGTCCCCAACCAAATCAGATGATGTTTAGTCGAGTTATGCGCGTACGAAGACAATACATTTCAGAAATTTTTAAATTTTAAGATTTTCCTACTTTTTCGGTCTAATTTTCTAATTTTCGGTCGAATTTTTCAATTCTCAGCTCCGTTGTAATTTGATACCATAACTCGCGTGACCTGTAAAGAAAACGGTTTTTTAAGTGTAACTTTCCAGACAAAATGCCAGGCTAGGCGGCAACTTGTAGGCTTCAGTAATCTCTGGCCACTTGCTCGTGGTCTCAGGAGCCTGAATAAGAAGATGGTGCAGATGCAGACGTGACCGAGCTTGGCTCAGAGCCACTTCGTTGCGTTCAGAAAGGAGATCATTGCCGAGATTTAGCTATTTCAGCAAGTGGAGTGAGATGACTCGCCTTACTCGGCCATTCATCTCACTTCATTTGCAAAAGTGATGTAGCTATTCAAAGTGAAATGAGTAATTTCGAATTTAGTTTCAAACACATAAAATGTCATAACCAAAGACTATCTTTTTGTTGTCTTTGGTTTGTTTTCTTTTTGTGATTTGAGTTTTCAATTTTTTATTAAAATTTACAAAAAACACTACATTTTATCATTGCAATTAAATAGACAACAAAATTGAAAAAGGGGAAAACAAAACTAAATCTATGAGTGATTTTAGTGTATATTTCGTGTCTTTTAAATCTTTATCCAATGTTTTCTACTTGGGCTTCCTTTCGATGGCGATGATGAATTATTTTTTAATTGAATTAAACAATATGTACATGTACACAGTAAAAATATAAACAACAAATTAAAAAAAAAAAACTGTATCTATTTACAAAATGTGTAGGTATATGTTTGTATAAAAATAAATCTTTTGCATAAGTTACATATAAATTTTTACCTACATTGTCGTCCTGCATTTTCGTTTCACATTCCGCGCATAGATATGTACCAATTCCCTTAGAAAAGAACACATGCTTAGGCAAAAGTGTAAATTTACCAACACATACACCATCAAACCAAGTCATCGCCGAAATACCCGGCGAGTAATCTGACATTTCACGTACTCACTTTTGCTAGCTATTTTTCAATCATCTCACTCACTTGCTGCGGTTTCGAATTAGCTAGATCTCGGCACAGGTCTCTGATCTTCAGTTCGGAAAGTTCGTCGATGTCTTTAATAAAATCCTTTTCCCTCGTTTTGGCCAAAGGTGGACATTTGCAGAGGAAATGAATGACTGTTCCCTTTTCCTGCTGGTCCCCACAGCTACAACAGTGAGTATTGTGAGGAATGCCCAGCCTCGCCGCATGTTCTCCGATTGGCCAGTGACCGGAAAAAGTTGCAGCGACCCTGACTATATCTCGTCTGGGTCTGCCTATCAAGTCGGTTGTTTGTTTTATTGTAGGTGGGCCAAATCTTTCTAGATATCACGCAGTTTGTAAGACTGTGCCACCTAAGATTTGATTCGGTGACGAAAATTGAGAAAAAGTTGCCCTTCATAATTCCAAGAGAAATGCTGACTCTTTCCGCAAGTACGCTATGAAGGGCTGATCCTTGCTTGGCCAGTGGTTTGGCCTCAATGTCACTGTGACCTGAAACCCAGATCAGAGTGACCTTGAGGTTAAGATTTAGGTTTAAAATCTCATCCTGGCATTGCCGAGCTAATTTAGAAGACGATAAAGGCGAGACGATTGCTTTAACGGCTGCCTTACTGTTTTTTAGGCTGACGGAGGGAAAACTTCATAAAAATAAAGTTGAAAATGCCAAGTTCTCAATAAAACTTTGAGTTATAGAGAAATTCGACTTATGGAAGTTACCATCATTACCTATACGGAACCGACACAAGCTTTATTTTTCTATTAGGTATTTTTAAAAATAGGAAATTGCAAAAATGAAACCCTTTAGTAACATTCAGCGAATGGATGCTAAACTTAGATAGGATAGTAGTAATCTTCAATTTTTCATTCGAAATGTTCAATAAGAATTTACGACGATTTTCGTTCTGACCGACACGTTGACCAATGCGATGCCGACGCAATTTTTTTTTTTTTTTTTTTTTTTTAAGTTCATTTTTATTTTTCATTAAACTTATAACTATCTTAAAGCTAGACAAAAATTCATAAAAACTAGCCTACTTATCAATAACTTACAACTAACTTACTGGCCCTATGCGGGCGCTCTAAGTTAAACTATAGTAACTTAATTCTAATACCTTTCGGCCTATGAATGCCGACGCTATGTTAAAATCCTGGGTGACCGAGCTTGATAAACTTAATAACACAGGAAAAGTTCAGTTTAATTACTTTATTTTGTATGTACCTACCTTCTCACCTTAAACCTTTCTACACATTACGTTTTTATTGAGGCAACACAATTTAAAGTTAAAATATCATTTTAAATCATTTATTAACTCTTACTTAAATAAGGACATAGGCTTCAGTTTATTTCTTTTCAAAGGGCAACAAAAAATACCACTACGGCCAACTTAATATTTAGTACCAACTCAGAAACCTCATTTTCACATACGGGTAGGTAGATAGATAATTTTATGTCACCTGATGATGGCAATGCAAACATTATTCTTGCCGAACTGAAGACCTTCACAGCCACTCAGCAAGAGAACTCGATTGATGAATGATGAACCACTTGTGGTTTTGTATATGTTGTTGGTGTTGTTGTCAGCGGCACTTTCGTTTGATTTCCAGCATACCTCTATGTAAAACATTTAAGTAACAGAGGACTAAGAATACCTAATGCCGTTCGCTCATATACATACCTACTCGTACCTATATCCTTTTTTGTTTTGTGTTTTTAAGCGAAACATACTTGTTTCTTGAATACCTATACATATGCATAAATATATCTATACTGTTATTTTATCTGACGTTGTTGTTTTTTCTTATGCACTTTTGTCGGATGTTTAATGTGTCCCAAGCCCAAGTCCCAACTACCAGCAGACAGACAGTTAGAAACAAAAGATAGAAAAGAAAACGAAGGCAATGTCTCTTATCGTCACTTGCCACTTATTCATGTAGATCAATTGCACAAACATTTCAATTTTTCAATTACAAGCCTACGAACATACATAGAAAAGCCATAATATTGACTAACTTCAGGGCGCATGTCCCCCCGGTATTCGTCGTTTCGTGCATGGCTTTGTCGGCCATATTAACGCTGGGTGGTGAATCAGTTCACCCCATCTGGAAATCTATTTACAAAAGTCTTCTCGAGTATCTATGGTCTATTTCGTCTGTCCACCCCCGAGCGATGTGGCTCGTAGACGAATATGCCCCTCTTTTGGTTTGTACAAAATGTCGCTTAAAGCTGAGCGAATCGATGTCTCCTTGTAAGGACTCCACAGAACTATGAAGAAAGGTATATAGATAGATTAGATATACTCTTTTCGTTCTACTGGTAGTCATCTCTTTGAGTGTTGATGTTTCAACGATAGTTCATGGAGAATCTTCTTTGTGAGTCTTGTCGTGTTCGTGTTCCTGTTCGTAGGTATAGTGTCGTCGTGAGTTCTTCTTGCTCTCGCTCTCTATCTGCCGTTTTGTCCCTCTGCAAACAAACAGGTATCCTCATGGGCATACCAACCAGAGTCGGGGTTTATTTACACATGTTGTCTATGTATATACACATCCGAGTGGTGAAAACGTCTTACACATAGCTACATACATATGTGTATGTATAATATATTTGTGTGAGCAGTATAAAGTGGAGGTTTTGTCTTTCCGGAGGGTTTGTGGGAGCCGAACAATTTTATACTGGGCCCCGCACGACCTGAACCCTTCCCTTTCGACAATTTTTTCTATATAAATATTTATACCTAGTACATATATCTGAATCTATATAATATCTAAGCCTAGGTAATGACATTTTATTGAAGAGACTTTAATGTCCTATATACATGTACTAATATAGGTACGTAGGTATATATTCGTACCGTCGTCGCTCGACGTGGCATTAACGTCAGTTTGTGTGTAGCTTATAGCAAACCAACTGACATGCGATATGAATGGGTAGAGACAGCTATATGGATATATCAAATATGTAGGTAGCACACTAACCACCTAGAACGTGGTAATATTTTACTAAAGAATTTTAAGGTAAAGCCTCGTCACTATCTTTCTTGTTTTTATGGATAAGTATACCTACCTACCCTTTTTCAAAAATATTAAAGGTACCTAGGTAATTTTCAAAATGAAGGTGCTTTTACCAAGTTTATTTCTATGATTTTAAATTAATTTATATCTAGTACAGTAGATGACGGATATAAGAAAGTCTCATATAAGAAAAATTCGCTTATAAGACAGACATTCCAAAACACCATGCACATTCCCATAAAGATACGTGTTAAATAAACCTCATAACAAGAAAAACACTGATATAAGAAACTCATTCTCTCAATTCTTATTGAATTTCCCAAGAAGTGGCAGATTTAAAATCGGCGAGAAAGAAAAAAGCCCATGCATGACATTTCTTACAAGCATTTTTATTTATATAAGAAATTTTCTTTCTTATATACAATATAAGAAAGGAATTCTTGAATTTTTTGAGTTTCTTATATCCGTCATTTACTGTAATTAGATTGAACAAAGTAAATAAAATGTTTATGGAAGCATTGGCCATAACAGGTAAGGTATTAAGTAAAATAAAGCTAAACATTTTTGTGACTATCAAGCTTTACCAAACTGTTCTTAGTTTTAAACATTTTTTAAATAGTTTCATATGCTAAATCCATAATCAGTTGAACATCTTCAGCCACATTAATAAACGTGGAATAGCGAGGGTTTAGACTTTATTCCGTGGACTAAGTATAAAATGTTATCAATAAAACAAAACTTCTACTAAGCGACGTTTACTAAACTAAACCACCGAAGAAGGTGGTTTTGCGAAGGAATAAGAGCCAGATGTGTGAATTTATTCACAAATATAGGTTAAGATTGCAAATTTTATTTGGAATACAAATAATAATGTCTTATACACCTATTTATCGAGTTTTCAATTATTGGACAATCAGCCAACAACGACAAGAAAAAGTAAAGTATACAGAACCATATAAATCCAAAATATAGGTTTTTCAAGGAATATAATATGAGGAAACTCATAGCAATTATTTTTTCACTTTTAAAATAAAAACTTGAGCTCAATTTTCTTGTGTTTTTACAGATTATCACAATTCGCTGTCAGAACCCATACGCGGAGTTTGCGAAACTTTTTGAAAATTTTAAGTTACCAAACAGGCAACTCCCTTATTGTAGAAGATTTTCTTAAGGGATTTTCAGTAAACGTCACATTGCTTTTCCACAAATATTTTGTTTTTATCAATGGAAAATTTTAATCCGTAGCTTAACTCTTATTCCATGGTGTAGTAAATTCGTGGAATAAGAGTGGAATTAGCCTTTTTTATTAATATGGCTGTTATAGAATAGTGATGTGGAATATAAAAAAGCAAACATTTGTAAAAGTCAAAGTCAAAGTGCAAAAGGGAATTAGTATATTTTACTAAAAAGATAAAAAGGCATTTGGAAATTCAAACTTTAAACAAATTTCAAAAATATGCGAGTACACAAAATGCTTTTTATACTAGGTATTCACTGGAAGTTAATCTCGTTTAGATTTCATAAATCTTAAATAGTGTTTTCACCAGAAAAAAAGATTAAAAAATAGATTAATTTTGATAGAACGTTTCAAAATGCAGATGGTGGGTCATTTTTCTTATGAAGTGGAAGTGAGATGGCAAGTTTGCATTATGTCAAACGATAAAAAAAAAAGATGGTTTCCCGCAGCTTGTATTGCGCTAAATAGGGGAATAGGTCTGTTCGAATTTATTTTAAATCTTGATTTGAGGAGATTAAAATTTGTATGGTAAATCACGGGATTTGTGAAGAGATTTGTGGTAAATCTACCTAAATCTCGGTTTAGTAGTCGGTGAAAACATAGTATAAATATCACATATAGGGCCAGTTGTACAATCGTGGTTCAAATATTGTGATGGGTTTATGTTATTAGCCAAGTTATAACTGGCGACATGTCATTAAATTATACCAGTTTTGTGTAAAAGTACTGTTTGTATAGGACCTCTCAGGGCACACAGATTTTTCCAATCCACTTGCAGCGCGCTAATGCACAGAATGAAAAGCAGATATAGGTACATATATAAATAATTTCATTAGATGCTAATGCTGGATTGTATACTGTGCTTCAAAAGTACTTTGTGTTAAAAGTTTTTAAGACGATAGAGTTATTTTTGCTTCAGTGGAAAGAAGCTTATAGTTAGTCCCGTAGGAGTACTATATGTGCATATATAATGCATGCTTCCATAATTTGGACTTCATTTTACAAACTATGCATTAAAATAAGATCGAGCGTAAACTTGTACGATGAGCGTTGGATATTTTACAATAGCCCAATCCCTATATAACCGTACTCCTTCCAGCTTATGACCACCAGGTTAATGTTCTTCAGATTCAAGCTTTTTTTAAAAATGAGGATTAAAAATGATATTATTTTTATTTAAATAAATAAATAGTGACTTACAACTCTCAACCATTCCTGTGTGCGTGTCTCCAGGAATGGAGAACACCTACAACTTATTGCCGAATCCGAACGGCTAAGGTGAGCGGCACTTTTCTCTAACAAGTGATACTCTTGAAGGATTTGTCACTTCCCGGCAAGAGGCAGTATCTCGGAAAAAAACTTAACGTGGAAGCTGCTAGTATTGAACCTAGACCTCTGGCATGACAGTCCAATGCACTAACCATTACGCCACGGGCTAACTTTTATTTTTATTTCCCGGCGAAAAACTTATGTTATTGATGTTGACGTATGTTGTGCTTGCCTTTTTCTGTCGGAGTGCTTTGTGAACCGCCCTTTAGCTTTGGGCCTTCAGACGGACTATGCATTATCAAAGTATTTCCGCTTGCTTCAAAATTTTTTTGGAAAATTTACTATTTATGCACCTATTTTCTTTTTTAGAAATCTCCTGGGCTCTTACCGCGTTATTTTGAGGAAGATCGTCGGCCAAACGATTGTAGTTAGTAAACGCCGTCGTCAATATTTAATTTCGTATAATCATGACGTTTTGCGGACAGATAAATAAATCAATCCCACGCCTCTTTCAAAAATCAAAATAAAAATATTTATTATTCATATATTGTGCTTAATTGATGACAAATTAACAGAACAACCCGTCTTCAAGGACAGCGCGAGATTATCTGGAAGATGAAAAAATTGGGTCTGCTTAATGCAAGCAGTTAAAAATTTAGAAAACCAAAAAATAAAAGTATGTTTAAAATTAAAAAAAAAAAAAGATCATACGGAATCTTCATATAAAAAAGTAAAAAAGTAAAAAATAAAATTGAGTACCCTTATAATTTTTACTCATGACTTGAAACAAATTAGCTTTGCCATAGGAATCTATCACTTTTTGACCATATTGCTTTGCATGAATTGTTATTCGTACAACAAAAAAAAAACTTTTTTCATTTTGTGCAATTTTTTCTCTCTTAAAAAAGTTGTTTAATTTCAAAAATTCACTTAGCTGAAAAACTAAAAATGAAATGAGGAAAGAACACAATTAACGCAAAAGCCATGAAAAATATATCCAAATTCGAATCACGAACTACTGCATTGACACAGATTGCTCGGCACAACGGAAAGACCACATTTGTACATTTAAAATTCTATACTCCAACGGTTGTTATACCTATTTTCTCCTATGTATATCTCTGTCTACTACATCATAGTAAAAGCTAAGGGGTGTTGTTTGTTGGGTTAACGTAAGAACTAATCGATGCACAACCAGTGCTTATCGAACTGCGTTCCTACGGTATACATTTTGCGATGGAGCAATGGTATCCATATTGCTGCACGAGCTGGATGGCCTCAAAGCAATGGTTTTACCTAGGTTTGGTTCGCTGCGCTGAATCGCAGTCGTGTGCAACGATAATGGAGTGGTTTCCCTGATAGAAATCGAAACTCAAGCTTGATAATATTTTAGTAAGCTTATCAGTTTTCATTTTCATGATTATGCAAACATATTGAAACAACTCAATATCAATGAGAAATGTCCTTCCTTCCTCTGTGACACTCTATTACTTACATATCTTCAGAATAATAAAGATAGGGATTGGCTTTTTGAATTCGCGGCAAAAATCGATAAGAACTTTAATTAGTTGACAAACAATTTTACACTCATCTTCACCAAAGTGCACCGGGAAAAAAAATCGCTGTAAATAATTACTTTCTTATCAGAGTTTTTGGTTTCATATATGAACGTCATTCAAGGTATTCAATTTTAGTCTTATATTCAATACACAGAAGGCTAGCTTAAACACTTATATGGTACTCTTCCTTTTCTTCCTCTTATGTAAGTATATTTTAGTTCCGAACACAGAATAAATAATGGAGAGAGTACATACTTATACTGGTACACTTATATACCTAATCGATGAGTACCTCAATAAAGGATTTGGATTCCATGTTTCAATTAAAAGTCTCAAAAATTCTCACTTGGAAAAATATTAAATAAAAATATATGGTTACATTGTGTTTCGAAATTTCTCTGCAATCACAGTTCTTTGATTGATAATTAAATTACTTTATTATACAACAAAATATGTATGTAACAAGTTTTGCTGATTTCCTAAGGTAAGGCAGACTTTAAATTTAATCGACAAGTATATAGATATTGAATGAGATAAGAAAACACTTCAAACCCCAATTCATTTATATTAGGTATACGAATTTTATTTGACACACTCGATAGAACTGATAGGTTACGAACATTTTTATATTTAGATAAACATAACGTATAGGTAGGTTCCTACTTACATATACATATATACTGATTACTTCTACTTTCCTGAGTAACTTGCTTGTTATAGCTATGGTCATCGATTGATAAAGAACTTTTGATGACAGATGATTGTCTTGTTATATGAATTAGGTAGGTACGATAAATGTAAGTGTCTTTGAATCCATAAAAACTTAAATTTTTGATTAATCTGATATCTGTTATACGAGGTTAGTAAAATAATCACTGGCTGTGGCTGGCCAGCGTTGTTTGTTTTTCAAACAACATCTTAAGTTAAATTAAAAGTTGAACTGCAATCATTCTACGCTTTTTTTTTTTTTGGAACTAGATAAATTGATGGTTTCAAAAATATAGTCTTGCATGTAGTTCTGCTCTAATTCGGTCTCACAATCAGATCAATATACAAATGTATACGTCGAAATTTAAAAATCGGCTATGTAAAATGAAGTTCTCGTGTGTACTTTACTCCCTTTTGAGACGAGAAATGTTAAGAATTCAAAGGTTGTGTAACATGTGACAAAAATAAGTGGGCTTACCCAAAGATTGGTTACATAATTACCTCCTTAGCATCGATTATAATTGTATTTCTTCGTTTGATCTCAATTTTGGTAAGATTCCCAAAGCTATAGACATAGACATTGATTCCATAAAGCTTGCCTCTTTAGAATCCGCAAAGTCAGTGAAAAGTTTGGTATAACGAAGTGAAATTTTTTTTCACAAAAGCTGTATTATGAATATTAAAAAACTAAAAAGACCTACGAGTTTGTTGAAAGCTTCCAAGCATTCAAAGATTTTAGTCGTATGATATGAACTGTTAAGTTTTCAGTAATAAAAGAATAAACCGATATTTTTGAAGGGGACATTGTTCACGTATTTTAACTGTCATACATTGGGTAAAACTTAAAACAAAAATGTTTTTCTCATGGCTGCTGCAAGGCAGTGGCAAATCCTCAAAAAGTTAATTTAGTCAAATCAGCCAATAGAATCGGATGTGGCAGAAAACTGTAGATTCTCTGCCTCCGTACCGCACCCGCTTTTTTCCTAAACCGCAATACGATAAATTCATCAATTTCTTTTTTTGATATTATTTTTTCTTAAAGCATGAGGTTTTCTTACACAATAATAATTTAATCGCATACATTAAATCAATTTAATAGTCACAAACAAAAATTATAACACAATTGTTTAAATACAGTCAATAAAGAAAAAATGCGTATATGCCCCCGTGTACCTCTATTTTCATTGAACCAATTTATTCTATTTTTATGGAGCATTTTGTTTATTCAATCAATTTTATAATTTTGTATTATGACATACTAAATTATTTAAAGCAAATATATTTTTAATAACCCTTGACGACCGCAGACGTGTAGTCAGTCGTTATCTCGACCTGTGACGTCAGTGGTCATCAGTGACTGAATGCGTAGTGCACACAAAACTGATGCGCGGGTTCAAATCTCGCATGATGTAGAAAGTTTTTCATAATAAAATTGGATTAAAGCTCAGCACCACTAAAAGAAGACTGATGATAGGGCTTGGCACCCCTTGAAATAGCTATGTATATCTCTAGCCAAACAAAAATAAAACGAATTAAAAATACCTAAACAAAATTAATTCGTAAGCAATTGTTGGTAGCGCTTTTAAGTTCTTTAAAGAAAATTTTCTAAATTTATTAAATTTAAAAAAATTAAAAAAAAATGCGTATACGCCCCAGTGTACCACTATTAAAATTGAATTAATTAATTCTATTTTTGTTATTTAAGCTATTTTATTTTCATATTTTTAATGATCCTTGATGTCCACAAGCTCTTCCCTTGAAATTGCATCAGTTTTTTTTATATTTACGCCCACCTCGAAAATAATGTGAAATTTGTAATTTGAACTAGAGCCTAAACATATAAAATTTGAGCTTGAGCGCAAACGGAGTCCCTAGATGGCAAAGCTGCCATATAGTTTTTTTTTAATTTTCTCAAAAACTGTTCTTACGATTTTGATTAAACTTTAACCTATTGCCTACCATACAGAATTTTGAAAAGCAGAATATTGAAATAAAGAATTTCACTCATACAGATTTACTTAAATACAGAATGAACATTGCAACAATTTTCCTTGTACTGTCTATATTTCTATTAAATTGTAAGGAAAACTAAATTCGGAAAGTTATACATATTATGTACGGCAACATGAAATTTGGTCATAATGAAAAATTACCCTAAACAAAATATAATAAATATCCCCAAAATTAGTGAAATTATTCCATTTTCAAAATAAAAAAATTACCTCAACTAAATGAAAAAAAAGCCATTTTTCATACTGAAATTTAACCGAAAAATTAAAAAAATGAAAAGAAGCCCTAAAACAATGAAAAATGACCCCAATTCATAATATATTATAAATTTTTTGTTGTTGTTGCCTTTATATACATTTTTGAGGAAAATTTTCATTTTTTGTTTGAGGCTATGGGCCCAAATTTCATGTAGCTATTTTGTACCTTTAATTGAAAATTGATCATATTAAGATGTCAATGTAAAACCTCCTCAAAATACTCAAATTCTATAATGAATTTTGCAAATAAAACATTTCAGACTTGTACCAATATTGCTGAAGAATTCTATGTTTCATCGTCAAATTCTACAATTTCCACATAGCGAGGTTTAACAGAAATATATTCACGAAAATAGAGTTACTAAAACGTTGGTTACAAATAAGTCTTTTACTCGTTTTTAAAGAGATCTTTCTTGAATGAATTTTTGTACAAGTAAATGCAAAAAATTCTATTTGTACTTGTACGTGCTTAACAATGATATTATAAAAAGTTTTTTCTTCAAAATATTGAACTTGGACATAACCAGCATTTTGGAAAACAGAACTTTACACTTACAGCATTTTGAATATACAGATATTTGGATATACAGAATTTTGAAATACAGAATTCTGAAAAACAGAATTTTGGTCATACAGGATTTTGATAGCCAGAATTTTGACCCGCTCCCGAGAAAATTGCCTATTTGGGTTAAGAAAATAATATTTCAATGGCCGAAAATTAAAGAAAATTTTCTAAATTCATTAAATTTAAGAAAAAAAAATGCGTATACGCCCCAGTGTACCACTATTTAAATTGAATTAATTTTTTCTATTTTTTTATTCAATTAATCTCATAATTTAAATTTTGTATTATGACATAAGTAATTTAAAGCTATTTAAATATATATTCTAATGATCCTTGATGTCCACATACTCTTCCCTTGAAATTGCATCAGTTTTCTTTCCTTATATTTACACCCACCTCGGAAATAATGTGAAATTTGTAATTTGAACTAGAGCCTTAACGAATAAAATTTGAGCTTGAGCGTAAGCGGAGTAAAGCTGCCATATAGTTTTTTTTTTTAATTTTCTCAAAAACTGTTCCTACGATTTTAATAAAGCTTCAGTTATAACAATGATAATTATAAGAAAACTGTGTTTCAACCTATTGCCGAAAAATTCCCATTTTAGAAATAAAATTTCAACGTTTTTTCAGGAAAAAAAAATTTAAAAAAATTTAATTCAGTAAATTATAAAATAAAAAGCTTATACGCCCATTGAACCACTATTTAAATTGAACTAATTTATTCTATTTGACATTCCCAAACGAAAATTAAAAATTTTTTTTTTTAAATTCAGTTAATTAAAAAAATGCGTATACGCCCCAGTGTACCACTATTTAAATTAAATTAATTTTTTTCTATTTTTATGAAGCATTTTTGTATTCAATTAATCCGATATTATGACATAAGTAATTTAAAGCTATTTACATATATATTTAAATGATCCCTAATGGCCACAGGCTCTTCACATGAAATTGTAACAGGTTTCTTTTCTTATATTTACGCCCACCTCGAAAATACTGTGAAATTTGTAATTTGAGCTAGAGCGTAAACGGATCAAACAAATATGATCTTGAGCGTAAACGATGCCCCAAGATGGTAAAGCTGCTGCTTTTGACGAAAATATTTTAAAGCTATATTTTAATGATCCTTTTTGATGGCCATAGACCGAATTCGACTAGAAGGCGAAGGATCTACCTTTAGAATTTCATCAGTTTTAATGTCTTTTATTTAGGCTCACCTCCTAAAATTAAAGGAATTTGTAATTTGAGCTTTAGCCTTAACGGAATCCCCATATAAAGTTTCGTTTACGAGAAAATTTAAGACACCGAAAATTTTCTGGAAAACGGTTCTTACGATTTTTTTGTATCTTCGGATCTGTAATGAGCCAAATTATTGTAAGAAAACTGTGTTTCAGGTAATTGCTATAAAATTCCAATTACGGAAATTTGGGTTTTGACGTTTTTTGAAAAAATTATTTCAATCGCCATAAATTAAATCAAATTAATTAAAAACAAATATTATAGCAAAATTTTTGAAATTCAGTAAATTAAAAAAAAATGCGTATACGCCCCAGTGCACCAATATTTAAATTGAATTTATTAATTCTCTTTTTATGAAGCATTTTGTTTATTCAATTAATTACATAATTTTGTATAATTTTATAAATAAATTAAAGTAATTCACTGTTGACATTATGATCTATCTATTTATTATGGTCTATCTTTCAGTATATCTGTCTCTACTTCGACCTGAAGTGTTAGGTAATGAAGCGATTTTTTTCACATTTGGAACTAAAGATTTGTAGGTGATTCCCTGGAGCGAAAATCGAAATTATTTTTCAGTTCCAAAAGTAACGGTACCTGTCATACAACCGTTTTTAAAAAGTTTGTTAGTCTCCTACAATTTTGAATACAATGCCCACTTCTGCAATTGTGGTTTGCATTTTGGTGTAATTAAATGCATTGAGCAAAATATTGGTGTATTGTATTGTAAAAAAAAATTTCCAAAAACTGTTGTTAACTGATGTACCTACTATACAGGCGTTTTTTTTTTTAACTTAACGATTTGACCAATTTAGATCAAAATTTTCACTTAAGGGCCCCTTTTAAATCTGAAATTCAAATTTTGAATAATCATTATTTTGAAAAGGGCTTCATAAATTTGTCTTCTTTTTTTTTATTATGTTTGGTGGTGTAAAAATGGCATATCGATTTTATTCGACCTTAGGCTCCGGTAGCTAGGTCTAGTACTGATACTATACATTAATGTACAGTTTAAGAAATTATAATGATAAAAATAAATTTGTACCTAAAACATTTCATCAAATTTTATATATACAAAAAAAAAATTAATAAAACGTCTCCAATAATTTTTAATTTTTTGCATAAATTCATATTTTTGCAAGAATTCATGTGGCGTTTTTTATTTGTATGTTTCTTTATATTGAAACCTACCTAATCTATCCATTCGAGATGAGATGATATTAAAAAATCGAATTTTCGTAAAACAAAATTACTTAAAGTGGTACCTGGTACCTACACCTACCACCTATTTCAGTCCCTTAACCACCTACGCTCGTTCCTGGAGACCGCTCAGAGATTATTACCTTGAATTCGGGATTTACAGTTTTAAGTAAATACAAAAGTGAATAAAATGGTTGCTAATATTCATTCTTAAGTTTTATTTTAGAGTTTCAAATAACTTAACCTAGAGTAAAATTTCGTAATACTTCAGAAATTTTCACAAATTAACACTTTAAGCATAAAAAAATTACTATGCTCATAAAATGAGACCTGTACCAGTAGGAACTTAAAATTTCAAACGCTTGGCATCAATTCTTATAACCTAAGGGATCAAACAATACCTAATATAAAAAAAAAAAAATTAACACAAAATAAAAACATCAACAAAATTGCAGCTCTTTAACATTCACAATTTTCATGGCAGTTTCCATAAATTTTTTCTTCAAACTAGGCAGAATTTTCGGTCACATCAGGTTCCATATCACTGCAATCCTAGTCTGGCAAAATTTTTCTTATCAGAAATTTCTTGCTGTAGCAATATTTAAATATTTTGACACTAAAAAAACTATACCTAATAAATTCAAAAAAAAATCACATAATAACATAATCAACAGTAAAAAAGGTGCATAGAATAAGCACTCTGTCACAGGACACGCGTGTGGACCACTTTTCAGAAAATTCCTTTTAGAGTGCTCACTTTCCTATATTATTTCATGTAGATTTGATGAGCCATCAATAACAATTAAATACGCATCACATGATGGCTCGACATCATTGTTTATGAAGCTTTCATTTATGTATGTACAAAATTTAACTGTTCAAAAGCCAAGAAAAGGCCATACTACTTTTGATTGTAATTTGCCCCCTTCCGCTTTAAAGACAGCAACTTCTTGAATTGAAGAATTTCTTATTTAAGATGTTAAAAATTCTACCGCGGTAGTATAAAAATTTGAATACAACTGCATTGTGTTACCAAAAATATCTGTCAAGAACATACTAAATTTCTTAAATTGAAAAAAAAAAAAAATAAGTTAATTCAAACGATAAGTTCTGCTTTTTCAACCCAGGTTTTCTTGATACGTTGCATAGTACCTATAAGTATGTACCTGAGATAAATTAAAACACAGTTATGTTAAATTTTAAACATTGAAAATATTTGTTTTTATTTACTGTGTTTATTATTTACATCTTCTTGTTGGTTTTATTACTCATAGTAATATGGATTCGTGACAAAAACGCTATTTTTTAATCGTAATGTTTACTTAAGCTAATAGACTTATTAAATAATTAATAATTACAATAGCTACACTTTGTTGACATAACTTTTCAATGGTTAATTTATGTTTTTGTGGTTTTTGCTGTATGGTAATACATAAATTGCATTTAATTACATTTTAACAAGTTTTTTTCTTTTTCGTACGTTGGTATAGAATGTATTTTTTAAATGGAATAAGTCATTTTTTTAATTAACTCTTGCTTACTATCTAAGTTTAAAAACTGTACCTACCTTATAAAATAACCAATTTAAATTGCCTATTGAAGAATATTTTTGAATTCGTTAGTTATCTATTGTTTAGCATTGATAGTAGATATTTTATGTTTTACAAAATAAAAATATATTATATTACAATGTTTACATGGACAAATCAACAAAATTATATATAAAAATAATAACTGTAAATATATAAATGTTTTATGTGCAGATTCTGTATATATGTATAGTATAATTATTTAATTCGATTTGTAAAATTCGATTTTGCAAAAATTGTGCTCAAATTGGAAACTTAAATTGCACTTTTTTTTAAATTTATTATTATATGTTTTTATTTACATAGGAGAGAGTTATTGATTTTTACGTTGTGTTTAAAAAGTTAAATCACACAAAATGACGGAGATTGGATACGAAAAACTCAATTCCTGTTTTCTTGAACAAAAAAAAAAACGGATTATTTTAAATATGTTTAAGTGTTATTTCTGGAGTTTATTAAAAGTAAGGAAGATATGATAAAAAATATTTTTACCGCCAATATTGCAAAAGATAATAAAAACAAAAAACACAAATTTCAAAATATCTTACACACTATGCTTATTATCTAAATCACTTTTGATTGTTGCTTATTAGAAAAAAAAAATTATAAGATCCATAAATAAAATTTAAGATTCTGGTAAAAAGGCATTAATCGAAACGGAAAAGTTATATATACATTAACATTTACGAAAACACGACTTGGGGTTTACGTTGGGGAATATCTTCAACAATACAGTTCTACAGATTTTATGTGCCATGTCATCGTTGTTACACAATGTTTAACGCAAAATCGAGTAACGTTAAAAATTCGTCAGAAACCGAACGCCCGCCAAACACGCGAATTTAATCCGCAGCCCGCTGTGAATGAGAGATTCAGAATTAATTTTGAGGTCGAAATGAGCACACTTTATACGGAAAGCGGCATTAGCTTATAATGCAATAATAGAACTTATCGGAATTCCAAATGCGCTTAAGCTAGCGGATACTGATGTCACAAGCTAGTAGTTCCTGTTGGCCCATGATAACCTAAACTTTGGTAGTAGGAGTCTTGACCCAAGGCAGCGTGTGAATTCGTGAGGGGACTGAGAGCGTTGTAACTGGCGGCATATTGGCTCATATCGTACATCTTAATGTCCGCCTTGGACTCCGTCGGTAACAGACGATTGATCGAGAACGGATGGTTTGAGGGAGTGTAGCCAGTGGGTTCCTGCTTCAAGTGATGCATAGATGAATGATAATCACTTATGAGCGATGGGTGACATCGGTTAACCATGGCGGATATTTCTTCTGGTTGCATTTGCTGATGGTGGTGGTGATGATGATGGCCGGGTGGAATATGCTGAGATGCCTGTTGTCCTAGGCACAATTCGGCGTTGGCATGTAGCATTGCTAAAGTTTCGGCATCCTTGCTGTGTGAAGAGCCTAAAAGACCCGCTCCGTCTTTGCTATGATGGTGATGGTGGTCTCGATTATGATGCTGATGATGATGGGAATGATCATCATGATGGCTATCTTTCTTACCGGGACTTGTAGCTTCGAGGCTACTATGCGAAGGGCTCTTATGCAGTTGCCGAATAGCTTCTTTCTTTTCATCTTTAAAACGCTTCTGACGCCTTAGATAGCAGCCATTCTCAAACATATTGCCAGAATCTGGGTGTAACGTCCAAAATGATCCTTTCCCCGGCTTATCCGGAGTACGTGGAATTTTTACAAAACAGTCATTGAAACTTAGCGAATGACGTATTGAGTTTTGCCAACGCTGCTGATTCTGCCTGTAGAATGGAAACAAATCCATAATGAACTGGTAAATTTCCGAGAGTGTTAGCATGCGGGTTGGATTGTTTTGTATTGCCATTGTTATAAGGGAGATGTATGAGTACGGAGGCTTTGCATGGGTGTAACTCCTTCGATAAGTTGTGGGCTTTTCAACGCGGGACCTCTGCAAAACACTTGAGTTAGGCGATCCTGCATCCAAGTCCCGGGCATTTGCCATTGATGTGTAACCCCCCATGGCAGCCATTGTGGACATTCCACCTCCTCCCATACATGAGCCCATGTTCCCAAGCGGTGACCCCATTGAGGCATAGCTTATGGAGCTAGGTGTCATGCAGTTATTTGCCATTGAATTCATTGCTGCCGCTGCTGCACCCATGCTGCTCATACTTGCAGCTGCTGCCGATCCAAGTACACTGGAGCCAAAAGTCGCCGCAGTTTGTGGTGAAACGGATGTCATGCCACCAACTGTCATACCCATGGGGTTCATACCGTAGGCCGACGGTGTCAAAGGACTCATGGTACCGCCATTTGAAGACGGATTTGTAACTGCTCCACCACCACTGCTGTTCCCACCACCTCCACCCGCACCTCCCCCGCCACCACTGTTTCCTCCGCCTGCCATGCTAACTGAGGCGCTGGTCGGGGCGTCCGCATACAGCTTTTGCATGATGTCAATTGTAAGGGCTTGAGGAGGGTATCCTCGGTCTGTTTGGAGCTTAATGTTTGCAGTTGGTTGGTATCACTTAATTCAAGAATAAACTATCTTAAGATTTATTGTTTTCAACTAGGTAAGTATATAGATACCCTTCTTTTTTTCAATACCTTACTCAATGCGACTATATTTGTTATGATAACTTTATAAATCACAATCCAAAGCGATCGATGAAACTTATTCCACACTAAAATTATTATTGTTTTGTTTGTAGAATTTATTTAATTACAAGTGGGTAGGTAAATACACTTGAGTGAATCCACACCGAAAATGATCGAAATTGGGATGTCAATGGATTTGGTAAACATAGTTCGATGTGATTTTGTGACCCGACAGGTAGAACCTATACACATTAGACAACAAATACAATTAATACTTCATGTATATTTAATCAATTAGACAATCGTTTGATAATATTTTAGTTAATATATCTTTTGTTTATTTACACAAACTCGCGTGGTAGGCATAGGCACCGAACTACCTATTCTTTTTATCTATCGCAACAGGTTCGCGTATGCGTTCGCACTCGCTTTCGCCCCTGCAAATTTAACTTAATTTAATCTAAGCGAATGTTGGTTCATCTTTATTGACAATTGCACAAGATTAATTTATTTATTTTAACCGCAATCGATTCGCAATAGAACAACAGCACGATATATGTGCGATTACAATGGTCGGTCGGTCTCGTTCTACTAGGTGGGTATAGATATATTGTGGGTATAGAAAGTAATTTCCGAAAACAAAACTTTTAAGAACCGTTTATTTTTGGTTGCAAATAAAAAAACCGAAATATCGACATAAAGTCGAGGTGATGACAATAATAGTAAAGACAACGACGGCGGTGATGATGCGCTGGTGATCTCTAGCTGCTCTCGAATGCGACTGTTTGCAGAGGGGAATACCTACTTACTATTTGGCTTACTAACAAACATTGAGCTCTCAAGTGTTCTTTGAACGCGGTGCTGGTGCAGGCCGCTGTTGTGCGTTATGTTCATACGTTAACCCACCCCAAGTCTCACACACATTTGTCTGCTGTCCATCCCGCCCTTCCTCACCGGATGTACACACTCAAACAAAATCCAGCTTCTCTGACTGGATATGTGTGTATATGTTGAAAGCGCGTGCGCTTCAACCATTAAGAACCAGTTGCTTGATGTTCCCTCTACACCGCAGGGCGTTTCCATGTGTATTGAATCAGCCTTTGTTTGGTTGCCAAGGTGACATTCGTTTGGCTCCTCCTATTTCTTTCCATTGGACACACCCCTGATTGATATTTATGAATGTCGGAAATTATAGGTGTAAGCAGGCGTCTCTCCATTGCTCTCAATGTACACTTATGACGTAAGTTTGTACATCCCCGCAAGTCGTGATAAAGTGCAGCAGCTGTTCTCGGAAGAAAGCCGTCAAAACGATTATCGGTTCTTCTGGGATGATGTATGCGATTCGGACTGGTTCTGTTGGATCTGTGTGGCGATATACCCCTGTCTCGCTCGATGTTTTCTATTTGTTCAGAGAATTATTAGGAGATATCAGAATGGAAGTCGACAAATAAAAATAATAAAAAAAAAAAAAAAACAGCAAAACCTAGAAAGAGGACAAACGGGAGGTATGTATCTCCATTGATGTTACTGCGTCCCATCTGCCACCCTTCACTCTCGAATTATTCTATTCAATGAAGGACATGAGGCGCGCATGCAGTTGACACGCCGCAAAACCAGTCTAGTCGCCATCTCAATTCGAATTTGACGCTTATTGCTGTTTTTTATGAGATTTCAAATTTTCGTTGATTTTTTTGCACTGCGAGAACCTACTTTTGGTTGGCTAACAATAAATTGATAGATCCGAAAGATACTTTTGAAATTTAGACGCTGCTTGAAAGTTTCGTTGAATTCTTTAACTTGATTGCAATCGGGGTGGAGGAGTTTTGTTTTATTCGTACGTAAGGTACTTTACCTCTACAAGTTAATTTTTTTCATGAGGTATTTTTGTTTGGCGAGAGGACGAGAGGGCTCCGCGAATAGGTATAAAATATTCGCGCGCATTCGTACGCGTTTGTGTGGCCTTGGCGATAGAAATAAGCACCATCAGGAACATAAAAACCAAAACAAAAAATATATTCTCCTCGCTACAGTGACTCAAGTTTTCCAGAGCGTCTTATATTTAAACGTGCCTCAACACTTTTATTTAACATGTGGTTGGCGATGGCAGCCTCGAGTTTTATTTCAAAAAGTAAAGTTCGTCAAAGAGTGGAGTTATTTTACAATGAATTTGTATTCATTGCCTACGTAAAAACTCACTGTTTAAAACAATTCAGTAAGCGTCGCGGATTAAATCAAAAACTACCGACATTTTTATAAAATAATTTAACTGTGATTGCATCAAAGAATTTTCTTATACGGTTCTGTGATTTCCCAAATGTGTCTAAAAGTGTTTTTTTTTTGTATTACTTCATATGCCGCACGCAAAGGGTACTGCTAGTTTTACCTTACCTAACCATGTGGAAGCAAAGGTTAGCTCTGTTACAAATTTAATATATAAACCTAATAAATCCCACTAACCTATAGGTTAATGTAAAAAAAAAAACACATTTTTCAACAAGTTAACAAGTTAATCTGTTGACCGAACAAACTTTGTGGTATTAAATATGATGTAAAAGTTTATTTTTGTTCCTTATTGACCGCAAAAAGAAAATTAAAAAATAGAAATCAACAAGAAATTACATTTTTTTTTTATTTTTTTTTTTAGTTCTATTTTCTAAATAATATCGAATGCATTTCGGAAGGCAATGTCCTACCATCTTCATTGCAATACGCGTAACAACTAAGTATCGAAATAGGCAAATAGGTATTACATAAATGTATTCTTAATCTTTTATTTGTACCAAATTGATTCGAAAAAAAAAAGAATTTATCTATCTATCTATTACATATGTTGCAAATGATGTAAACATTTTATAATATACAAACAAAAATATAAAGATTTAAAGAGGTACCTACTACAAAAAAAAAGTAACTTTTTATTGATTTTTATTTTTTAATTTTTTTTTTTTGCGGTCAATAAGGAATAAAAATAAACTTTTACATCACTATAGGTTAATTGTTAATATATCTACTTACCTCATAGATTACAAAAAAAAACTGAATGGTGCTTGTTAATAGGTAGGTAGGATGTCATGTAGTATACCTACCTACTTATCTAAAGTTTAAGTGAAAAAATTGTACCTACATATATTTATAGATATAAGTATAAGGTGACTTTCATTTTTAAAATCTGTGCTGAAGGTACCTATCTTAAGAAAAAAATGCTTATAGGCGCTTACCTATTTTTGTGCAAAAACTGTTTCAAATAAGAAAGGTATAGATATAAGTATGTAGAAGTAGGTAGATTAGGTGTACCAAATAGAATAACAAATTGACCTAAACCTGGAACAGTATTATTTATAACGTCAAATTATACACCTTTTAACTAAATTCATGTAAGGTAGGTATAATAGTTTTTATTCTATATCCTTAACTCCAACACAATGACATAAAACATTTTTTTAACTCGCTTAGTTAAATAAATAAAACCTAGTTTCGGTGGTTAAAATGTTTTTTTTTTTTTTGAACCTACCTATATCTAAAACAAAAAAATTTCCCTGTAATAACTAATACCCAACTAAAATTAGTACCTAGGTAATTGTTTGTACATAATGCTAAATCAGAACATATATGAATATTTGGTACCTTTATGGCATGTATGTAGATGAGTCCTTACGTATTTAGTAGGTAGGTAGGTATTTATGTAGTTTAAGAAATTATATTGATGCTATAATAAAGGAAAGCCTATAAGTACGCGCTTACATATTGAAAAGAAATTTTCGTTTTTTTTAAATGAATTTATTTTATTTAATCATAAGCCTTATTTTTTTTAATGAAATATCACTGATTTTCAAAATAGCTTTTAACGGCCTTTAATCCAAAAAAAAAATCGTCCCGACGATCTCACTTTTTGTGATTTGATTTCGTTTTCTTACACACTGCTCAAATCTAACAACTAAAATGTTTAACGGCCATATTATTCACTAGTTTAATCCTTAAATCCATATTATTCACTCATTAAATCCGCAGTTAAAAACAAATTTTTAAATCCAGATTCAATAAATCCATAATTGAATTTAAACTGCTCTCCGGAGGATAGTTTAAGTACTAACATCCAGATTTAAACTCAATACATATTCGTCACAAGTCTCGAATGTTTGATTTTTTCGCTCCAAAATAAATGTTATTCATACATAGGATATAAAAATAAATAAATTCTAGTTCAAAAGTAAGAAAAAGTGGAAAATTAAAAACAAAATAAAAAATGGATTAGAGTGAATAATATGGACATGGATTTAAATTTTTGGATTGGATAAATTCAGTTGGATTTAAAGTTCACTTAAATCTAATTCAAATCCAATGTGAATACTATGGCCGCAATGGTAGCTTTCATATACATGTGTGTATGTTTCTGGAAGACCACGCACGAGAAATAAATTAAGAAATGTTTTCTTAACATGATTTATCATTAGACTTTCTTTAGTTGGCTTGGATATAGTTACATATCTTATATGGTCCGCTTACCAAATCCATGGTGGTTAAAGCCTGATGTGATTTATGAAAACTTTAGTCATTTAATCAACACGGTTCCGAAAAAGGAAGGGTGTAAGTAGGTAAATTAGACTTTATTGAGAGTATTATTAAGAGACATTTTGTACCTATTTAAAATTTTAAATAAAGAAAAATGCAACTTCATAATTCATATTTTTTAGTGAGAGAACAAATATATTGGTATGTACTTAAGTAAATATAATAATAATCAAGATACTGATATATTTCGACAACTTTTAAATTGAATAAGACTACAATGTAGCGCACGAAAAATTTCGATTTTATTGTGATCATTATTTAAAATAAAAGCCACAACTTAACGTTATTTAAAAGAAAAATAAGTATTAAAGGAATTAACGATTCGAATTTCCACAATAAGAGCAATGAAAATATTTTTTTAATAGTACGAAATTGCGGAATATCATTACTTCGAAGATTATATAAATCAAATAAGATTTTGGTGATAACCGCACCTTTTATGAGAACATTTTTTAGAACTTTATATAGTAATATAAATGTCTCACAGGAAGAATTTTCAGTTTCTTAAAAAGCTCAAAAGAGTTTGCTAAGAGGGACATTTTACAAATTTTTCTACAACATATTTTTGTAAAACTGGTAACTGCTGAATTTTATTGCCATATGCTCCGCCCTAGCCGTATTAATATCTCGTATTATAATCTTGAATGAAAAATTCCATAATAGATATTTTTTTAAGATAACTACCGTCGCATATCCTTTGCATTTAATTTTGTATCCGCCGCTTTTTTTACCTTATTCTTGATTTGTATGATTTTACTTTTACTTTTTAGTAGAGTCTGATCATTAAAAAAGGCTGGTTTGATATTAACTACCTATGATGATAGCAGGGATATCAGAGACACACATTTTCTGTTTAAGTTACTCAGATGAGTTGATGCTATAACTGCGGGGGGTTTGTGGAGACATTTCGCTAACTCTGTCTGTAGAATGCAATTGAATTGAAACTAAGAATCTAACTCCACGAGTCTGGCGTCAGCATATTGGTCTTGGAATAAATATTGCTTTAATACCTTGACTTAGCAGATTGACTAAGTATCTACTATACGCCAACTAACGACATAATTGTGATTTTTTATTAAGGTGTTCCTTTTATTTGTGATAAGAAAAGTGTTGTTTTTATTATTTTTGTTTATTGAATATTCTTTTTAATTCAATAAATATATGGTCGTTTTTATTAGTTTTTTGACTGTTTAAACAATGTCTAGTATTTCGAAACAGTCGGAAATATGTTTTAATGAATAAAAAAAAGTTACATTTGTCAAGGTTTAACAATCGATTATAGGTACGTTGTCTAAAATAAGATACAAAATTAGATCACTTTAGCAAGAATTAGAAGGTTTTTTTTTTAAACGGCTGTCAAAATTAAGACAATGTTTACGACCAATAATTTTTAAATGACTTCAAATAACTTTTTTTTTTTTCATTTTTGATGCAAAAAGCGTCTGCGCCTAAAGTGCCTCTGGCATTGACATAACATTGGTTTTGTGAAAATTCGAATTTTGTCGTACAATGTTTTAATTATTCATCTCAATAATTTTGAACTTTAACTTTGGTCAACAGCCATCATATGCAAACGACAGTATGTACAATGTAAACACATATGTACATACGCATCTAATGTTTGATTGAAATTTTTTACGAATCAAAAGGTTGCATATCATAAGTTAAAATGCAAAGCAGCAAGAAAAAAAAAATCTTTTATTTGCTTCAAACATTATAATTTTGCTCCAAGCATATTACAATTTATAGGTCTTGTCTTATTCGTATCTATATGTACTTGATGCTGGCTATTTAACTACCTGTATATTTTGATGTCTAATGTTTCAATGATAGGATACGCCAACCAAAAACTTCAAAAATTCTATCGATTATTTACTTTTATTTATACCGGAAAAAAATAACTTCATTATGTGCGTTGAATTTAACAAAAGAAATTTTTTAAAACCCTTGTGTAAACATTTCACCTCCACTAATTAGGAAGCCTTGTTTTATTCTATAGATAGGTTATAGCTCTTATTCTTCTTCTGTATTGTACTATCATGTTAGTATTTATGTTATTTATAACAGGTAGGTATAGGTAGGTAGTTTAGGTATACACATTGGTGTAGTGAGTGAAGTTATGAATGAATTACAGGTACCTATGTTTTGTAAGCCTAGAAAATGTTTGTAATACTGCAAGTACCTACATAAAGTGTAAAATAGATAATGTTCAGGTTTATGACAGGAAGAAGACGGCGTCAAGTGCTTGTTATACTTGTATGTTATTTATTGATTTTTCTCATAGAAACCTGGGTTGATAGTTTAGGTAAGATTTCATCACTGCCCTTATAAAACCTATTTAAAGTCTTGTGTTGATAGTTGAGTTGGAAAATTAGTATGCCAATGCCATCAGCAGGAAAGAAGCGATAGAATTTCTTTTTTCATAATTATCATAGAAAATTCCATGCATCTACATATACATATCTGACTAACAACGTTACGAAAAATGTACATTTTTACTATATGTACTATTTATGTACCTCCGCTTAAGCTAGAGAATGAGTTTCTGAATTTGACATGGCAAGATTATAGTTTTGGTGATTTGGCGAAATCCAATTGATAAATTCAGGAGGAAACCCAAACACTTTTAATTAAAACAAGATAATTTCTTGAGAGGCCTTAAGCCCTGGCCAGCCAGAGAGCGCGGGCCGACGCGACGGGGCGGTCAATACTTTACTATAGAGAGAAAGAACGCGGCGGTCAAATTTTGTTTGTAAATTTATACAAAGACCGCCGGACCGCGTTCTGTCTGACCAGGCCTTACGAATGTACGTATATAGCTGCAGTTAAGCTTTTGTCCATGTTTTAACGCCGTTGAGCGCTTGTGCATAACACAATCGAGTTCTGCGTGAAACCAATGTCAAACTATCAGGCTTAGGAATACACGAAAGCTTGAAGACTTGCCTCTGATTCCTTATGTCTGATTTGTTTCCTTATTTAAAAAATGAGGAATAGAGAAAAAATATTTAGAAGAGAAGAAGCTTCGATTTATTTGCACCTTTTAAGAAACTATTGGGGGTGGCCCCGGCGCAGTGGAAGTAGTGCTTGACTGCTAACCTGGATGTGTGGGTTCGAGCCCCAGTCTAGGCAGCATTCTTTTCTATATTCCCTCAACTGAACGCCACCCCTGGGATTTAATGAGATAATCAAAACCTTATTTCTCAGTCCACTGTACCAACAAAAATCTATCCTATTCTTCTATTCCTTCTAACATTGCCTAATTTATAAGACCCTAGGTCTTACTGGCAAATATATGTTTGTGTTGTTTTTTTTTTTTTTTGAAGACATACCGTCTGATCCTGACAAATAATTTTTAGTTAGTAAGGAAAGGTAATTTAAGACCTTGTCCTAATCCAATTGAATGTTATTGAATGTTGTTTTAAGACAATCATTTAAAAAATGGAAATAGTCTATGTCAATAAAAGCTGGAGTATCAGAGATTATTACAATGTATTAACAAATACCACACATGCCTATTATTATTTAAAGCAAAGTTGACTGGATGGTCATCGGATTTCTTTATTGAATTGACGAATATCCATAAATTTTCATTTTATACCTAAAAAAATTCAGTGAACAAAACTTTATGAATTAAAAATGTGTTTTAATCTTATTGGCGCGTATTCATTGCCGCTTGCTAAACATATGTCTTACTAAACTGCAGTTTAAGACCTCTTAGATCAATGCAAATATTGGACTATTTACACAGAAAAAATTACAATAAATGTCTTCAAATGCAATCACATCCACTTCTAACTTAGTAACAGTTTTAAAATGACTATATTAATATGACCCACTATAATTATTCAATATTGGTTTTGGTAGTTGATTGGCTTGGTGAGTTTTACCTTTGAGCGATGATATGAGGATATAATGGGGAATGCATTAATAAATACGGAGATGGCTTTTATTCAACATAGATAGATGAGCTTGAACAAAAAGGAAATCTAATAAATACGACTGGATTATGCCCTACAAACATTCCTATCGACATCTTAACATAAAATTAAAAAAAAAATTACAAAGAAAACTTAGTTACTTAGTTAAAAGTCGAAGAATTATCATCTTTCATTACATCAATCATGTTTCTTTAAACCATCCAATGTTAGATACAACCTTTAGTAGAAATTTCATATTAGTGGGATAACATCCCATCTAATGTACCATTAAAATGTCTATTGTTGATAAATAATAAGCTAGAGAGTAGTTAATGTTTATTGAATTTAAACTCCTGAACAAACGTGGGCTTGAGTACCGCCAGTCTAGCACGGAACTACTCGGCTTTGGGCTGAAGCTCTAACCAGTAATAAGCTTGTTCGCTTCAGTGTATTATCCCAACATACCTACAAACCAATGTATTAGTGCAGGTATTTCCTGTATAGTAGCTTTGTAGCGGTTAAGTGCCTCTCGCGCGTCTATAACACACTCGGTGTTATTTACAATTTAAGTGGATTCTAAAACGTCGAGCAAATATTGAATTTTAATTTAAAAAAAAAGAAAAAATCTTCAGCCTCACCCGTACCATTGGCCATTGGTAGTTGTTAACTGGTGGCTGGGCCGGGTTCCATGTTTCAGTATTAGGTACTGTCAAGTCGGTGTATCAGTGTACCTCTTTCGAGGGAAGGGGTCAGACGAAAGATGTGGAACATTTTTTTCTATTAGTTTAAATTTTAATTTTTGTGTAATTTCTTGAGTACCTTCCTATATATACCTCTTTATGAATAATATAGCGGTGAACACCGGCTTTGGCAGATAGTGTGGCACCATATCCACTTTATCAACCTGTTACCTCGTCTCGTCATCATTTTCAATTCTGTTTAGTTTTCAATTTTAGCTATTTGTTTAGCTTGGAAAGGGGCTTCAATGGATGAAGATGAACGATAATAATATCGAGGTGGATACTAGAGGCCTTTGTAAGTGATATGTATCATTTGTTTATATATATACAATGCACACTAACTTATTGTCAGTTGTTGTCTTTTTATAAAAACAATAATGTTAGTCTATGTGCTATCTTTACCTACGATGCATCTACATATATAGAAATGATTTTTGAAATTTCTACTCGCTGTATCTGCGTTTATACAAATTTCCTACCAATTAGCGGATGAATAAACAAAAAATACTCACGTATATCTACCTACGTATAAAGTCTTCGTCTACTTTTCACTAAATATACCTATACAGTATACATATATGTACGTGAAATAAAAACAATTAAAAAAATAATGAAGAGTATATATAATGGCAGATATAGGTAAGTATACCTTCTTATTTTTGGCACTTGTGGTGTATAGAAAGTCATTTTGTTGTGCTATAGTCACTAACATAAATTACCTAAGCCTTTGACTCAGAATACCTATATACGTAAATTATATTTATTAAAATACTGTTCTGAACTTTCGCTTTTTGAATAAATATCCTACAATATAAAGTAGGTGCACCAAATCAACAAATACAATTTTTATTCACCACTGGATCAAATGAACTTGCTGTTTTGTTTAAAAACTATAATGATGTTTTACTATACTTAGTCATTTCAATTTTATTATGTAACTTACATATTTTTTGTTGGTAAACGTAGAAGCAAACGAATAAGATAGTTTTACGAATCAGGAAATTTAAATAAAAATGGCATTCAATCGTTAGAGTATATTTTTGCATATTTTAATATAAATGCATTTTTTTTAAATTTAAATTCAAATTCAAACTTATGTACAATGTACATGGAAGACATTTTTTCAGACCTATAGTTCCTTTTCACATGAGGAAACTGAGTTTCCAGCTACCTACAGTTCTTGTGTGAGAATAAGGGCATGATGTGGACAAAATCTACTCGTTGAACGATTTGAGGAGATTTTTTTGACATTCCTCTTCACACTACGTAAGTTGCATTCAACCAAGATACTCTTAAAAGGGACTATCGAATATATCTTACTATTTTGTTTTTTTGAGTAAAAGGGACAAGAGATTTTAAATAAATTACAAGAAAATGTCAAAAAATCTCCAGTGAAAGGGGACCTGATTGACCAAGTTTTCGCTTTGAAAATTAAAAAAAATTATGATATATGCTAATAAGGCTTATTAAAGGAATTTGAAGTTCATATAAACCAAACTCAAATCAGATTTTAAATATATTTTTTTAAATTTTATTTTCAACTCACGAGTATGTAGTAAATGTTATTTATTTTAATAAAAGCAGTATATTACATTGTCATATATATATGGCAAGAATGCCAAATAAATATGGCTCAAAAATGTCATATAAATGTGATAGTCCTATTTATATGACAAAATATATATGACTCCATATACATATATGACACTCATGAATTATTTTGAGCTTAAAAAAATATTTGATTTAATAAAAAATAAATCATATTTTTTTAAATATTTTAGTTTTCGTAGCTAATGTGTCATATTTGTAAACAAAAATTGACATAAAAATCTTATTGTGATCATGCATATGACATACTTATATGGCATAGTCTAATACTACTTGCCATATATACAAATTTTGTGCCATATTTTATATGACTAGCATTGGTCATATGACAATGTAATATCACCTTAAGTAATTTTTTTTTACTTTTTAATAAGAGAATGATTTATTTTTAAATTTTCATGCATTTCATCTTTTCTTAATAACTTTTTTAAAGCATATTTTCATTTTTTAAGCGAATATTTTCTGATTTTGTGCATATTTTGTGTTTTTTAGCACACAAAAATCCGAGCCCTGGTAATAACCTTATAACCTATTTCAAACTGTGATAATATTAGACGCAAAATGCCAAAATGTTGGCTATTTGAAACCATTTTCTTTCTTGGTTAATATAAAATTTAATATTCACTGCAACAGCTCATGAAAAACCAGGACCTCTAGTGACTTACAACTCTTAACAGGTCCGTCAAGCTGGGTCCACCACAACGGAAATAAAAAAATCTAATGATGCAGAAATTAGGGGCTAATTAAATACCCCAATCCCGAAGGAGCCCCAAATTCCTTTCACCCTTTAGAGGGCAAAAACTGATTTGATAACGTCATCAAATCAGTTTTTGTCCTCTAAACGATGAAGGGAATTTGGGGCTCCTTCGTAATTGGGGTACTAAATTAGCCCCAAATTAGCCCCTTATTCCTGCATAATTAGATTTAAGAAATTGTGTATTGGGAGGTGTGGTGGACCCAGCTTGACATCAAGCTGAGTCCACCAAAAGTTTAAGGGTGAAGGGAATTTGGGGCTCCTTCGGGATTGGGGTACTAAATTAGCCCCTAATTCCTGCATCATTAGATTTAAGAAATTGTGTATTGGGAGGTGTGGTGGACCCAGCTTGACGTCAAGCTGAGTCTACCACAAGTCTTAGGGTGAAGGGAATTTGAGGCTCTTTTGGGATAAGAGTACTAAATAAGCCCCAAATCTGCCCCTAATTCCTGCATAGTTAGATTTTAGAATTTCCGTTGTGGTGGACCCAGCTTGACGGACCTATACCCTAAACCGTACCTGGCGTCCGTGTTGGCAGTAATGGAGTCCCAACAGTCCATATTCGAATCCAAACGGTTAAGGTGGTACTCTTGAAGGATTTGTCACTTTCTCGCAAAATACAGTAGCCCCATTAAAAAAATAAACGTTGCTAGGAAGTTATTTTCTTCTATCACCGTCATTCTCTCTTTAAATACTTTTTGGTTTCTTGTCAATTTCCTTGCATGGAAACAGTCTACCGCTCTACATAAAAAGGGTAGAAAAGACGAAATTAAAAACTAAATTATAAATTAAAAACTCTAGATATTCTATTAATAAGTATGTTTATTTAAAAAAAACAGCTTTTTAGTAGTATATAGACATGGCCATTCTTTTTGTAGATTTGGTGGGTTTTACAGTTTTATTTAAATTTAAATGAAATATCTCATATATGTACCTACGTAATATTAGGAATATGTTCAGGAAAATAAGGAATCCTGTTCACGTATAACTGAGATTGCTGATTGCTGGAGGGCTCTGAGATCTCATTTTCCTGAATTTGCCTAATATTTTCGTTTGGACTTTTTACGAGCATTAAAGTATTTTTTTTTTAAACTATAAACAAAAATTAACACCAAGTATTAAAATGAAACTAGGCAATAACAATCTCATTGATAAAAATTAAAAACCATACTTACTAGATTAATTGTAGAGCTCGATACAGATCATGAAAGAATACAATACCTTTTAAAAAATAAACTCAATTTCAGCTTGCGACTTTTCTCTGAGTGACGTAACGGCCAAATGAAAAGTTGAGGTTAGCTTAGCTATCTATACGTTTATATAGACTTATTTATCTGTCTTATATAAATCAAAGAGAGTTGTTTATCGTATTTAAAGATTCTTCAGTGAGTCTACTTAGTCATTAAAATCAAACTTTCATCCAATTCAATGTTTGTATATGTATGTAAGTATATTATTGTTTATACTCACAACTTCTAAGCCAAACAATAAATATTATGCATTTTATAGTATTAAAAATATATATTTATGTAGGTACTTCAGGTATAAGACCTTGACATTTTTATAACCTAATTTGCTCTTTCAACCAATTGAAGTGAAAAGAGATCCAAAAGACGAAGTGTCTCGTCTCGTGTATACAACATTTGCCTCTTCAACGAAAATATTTTATAAAATAGCAACCAAACAACAGGCGTTCGTTCTCTTCAGTTAAACAACAATGCACGATGAAGATGAAGATGAACAACTCCACAAAAGCTCTTAATGTCTAATTCAATAAGGAGTGATGATGTAGGTAGTAGTCTTGGTCTTAAAGAGGATCCAAGACCAGATTCAACTCGCCGTCATCACAATGTTACATCATCAACCGTAAGAAGACCAAAATTCCAATAACAACAAATGTTATGTGGATTTAAATAAAAAGATCTCATATCTAAGAATTTTCGGATTGGACTGCTTCTGATCATTTATGCTTTGCACTGTCTCCCTGATGCTGATGGGATGCTTTTGAAAGATGTGGCGCTTATAAGAGATGCTACTTGACCCTTGGCTGGAGAAGGTAAATGCCCTAGGTTGATGAAAATTCAATGTCTGCTAACACCGGTGTTATTTTAACTAAAATTTTGGAAAATAATATAGCAAGGCCTCGACGACGACGTACGGTGTGTTGTGCTCAGTCAACCAGCAACGCGTTTCGGACCCATGGCAATAATGAGGGTGCTTCCTTTATGTTCAATGACACTCCATGGATTACAAAAATACGCCAAGAGAATCTTTCTATCTTGCCGAACTTGAACACCTTGGGTGGCCAAGTGATCACAATGCCTGGTTCATACCATACTACACCTCAATAATCGAACACGCGCAGGTGCACAGGCTATTGAACATGACGCTGACGCAGAAGAAATTTGTCATCTTTTTTGAGTACTGTATTATTTACCCAGGGGTTTTCTTAGCGAAATGTAGGTTCACTGTCTATGTATTTACCTGAAATCCTCCATTTTAGAAATTTTTTATTTACATACATATTCAAAGAAAATTTTATGGATTGTGATTAATGTTTTAGTTGTGTTATTGATGCAATGATGGAACAAAACTGTGATTGTAAATGGTGTGAAGAGGGAAAAGAATGTATGAGATTAAGTTTTTCTACTTAAAACTTAAACTCCTATTGTCACCTCTGAATCCCTATCATTTTACTAACAGAATAAGGCGAATAAGATACAAGACTGGACCACGCCAGTGATGTTCAAATTCATGTAAAAAACTATTTTTTACCTTTTCTACGTTTAAGTAGGTAAAAAACGCGTATATAAGTGTAAAAACGTAAAAATCGCGTCAAAAACTTAAAAAACTCGTAAAAAAGGTAAATGAGAGGAATTGTCACTATCTGTCAAAATCTTAATAAAGAAATTTTGCAGTCATTCAAGTGAGTTGAATTGTTTATACATTAAGTGCCAAAAGTAATTATTAGAGCTACTTCCTCTCAGACCTACTTTCAGAATAGGCAAGATCTTTTTATTGAATTCGAAACAACAAATAATTAATTAAAGCATTTTATAGTAAAGGAAATAGATTAGAGAATCTGTTTTTTATAAACATATCGAAAAGAAAATGAAAACCCAATAGTTTTCTTTAGATACCGCACAACTCCAACCCTCATCTTCAGTTTTAATTACTTTTTTTTGATTACTTTTCACGTTTTATTTTCAAGTTTTTTTTCAAAAAATTTTCGTATGCAATAATATTTGTACCTATTGAGGACTTTAAGGGAAGTCTTAACTCCATATATTTTAGCATATGAAAATTTGCAAAAAAATGTTAGGTATTTCTTCTGAAAATGATAGGTAAATAAATTTGTTTGAAAAAAATTAATAATTTCTTGTAGGTACCTATGTATGTATATAAATTGAGCAGGAACATTTTCCGAAAGAGAGAGATTATATATATAATTAGGTATGCTTGTTAGTTAATAATTTAGTTATGCAAAACAAAATAATCACACTTTCAGTTTGAGAGAAAATCGATGTAATGCTAACCTGATGAAGATAAGGATAAATGATCCGGGTTTGGGTATATCTATGCTGAAAACTTCTTTCCTTTACCTATTCAAATTTTAATTTCGGCTCTATGTGTAGGTAATAAATATCTAAAAACCTTATGTTTCAAATTTTAAACAAAAACCCAGTTGTTTTAGGTTTGAAACTGGTCAGAAGTCTATCAAAATCATAGAAATGTGTAAGGAGCTCTTTGTTCTGACGTAAGCTTAAAACTTTGCACAGGTAGAATCATCTGATTTTCAATCAAATTTATTAAAATAAACTAGCTGACCCGGCGAACTTCGCTCCACCTATAATGGAAAAATTATTAATGTTACTTTCGAAAGTCGACTTTCCTACTTTTCCGTACTAATTTTTCAATTTTTATCTCCGTTGTGTGTTAATCTGATTCAATGCAAATATAAAAAAAATCCCCATGCTAGTTAAATCAGTTTAACCGAGTTCTGCGCATACGAACACAATAAAGGATTAATTTTTATATAAATAGACTAGCTGATCCGACAGAAGTTCTCCTGTCTTAGCTATGAATTCGACATGGAATATGTATGTGTATGTAAAAAAAAAAAAAATGAGTACCTACTTCTAGAGGATTTATTATCAGATGAAGAAGAAAATAAACAAATAAATAAATAAAAAAAATAAATCCAAAAGTGTTACACCACTGATAAATTTTTATATTTCCATTTCTTTTGTCAATATAACAAGAGAGAGAGGTGAAGAAATCCTCTTTATTATTTTTTGCCTGTTTTTAGTTCCTATGTCTAATATTACAGACCTTTTAAAATAAATAATACAAAATAAGCAATAATGGGGCCACTGTGGCGTAGACGTACTTTTTTATCAGCATATATTAGTTGGACTTAAAAATCTGTACATCACAGTTTTACAGTTAAGAGTTTAAGAGTTAAGTCAGAGTTTGTTGTTTATAAAAAATTGAAATCGATTGCGAAATTTATCCCTTTACTTCCTTCCTTTTATCCCTAAATAGCCCTTCGGCACATATATTTTTTTGTCTTTTGATCACTGACGAACAGGTGAAATTCGTCGCACAATTTTTATATATTAAGCTTTTCTTAGTACCACAAATACCTATATGAAGAACTACCCTAGTATTGATGCACTACCTATCAATCGCCAATGTAGAAACAGCGTCCGAACAAAAAAAAAAACAACAATTCAGAAAGTATGTAATTTATTGTTATCACGACTTTCCGACTTTTCTGGCCTAATTTTTCAATGTTTATCTCCGCAATGTGTTTATCTGGTTCAATACCAATCCAACAAAAAAATCCCCAACCAAATCGGATGATGTTAAGCCTAGTTATTTTATTTCAAGGTGTTTTCACGATTTTACAATTTTGTTGGTCTAATTTTCTGAATTCCGGTCAAATTTTCAAATTTTTGGATCCGTTTTGTTTTAATCTGGTGCAATACAAATCTAACAAAAAAATCCCTGACCAAATGGGATGATGTTTAATCGAGTTATGCGCGTACAAACACAATTTCATTTAACAACTTTTTCAGGATTTTCCTACTTTTTCGGTGGAATTTTTTCATTTTCGGTCGAATTTTCCAATTTTCGGCAAAAAGGATTAATTTTTATATAAATTAATTATGACTGTTTTGATGTAAGTATGTTGCAGGTATGACATGTTGTAACTTGTAATTAACACTAAATACCTACTAATTATATTAAAATAATTTTATCTCTTACGCGTTTTATTCTGGTTTATCAGGCCCTAAAATGACATCTGAAGAGCCATATAATTTGCATCTATTTTGATAGATTTTCGTGTGATTTATATTTTGACACATCGTCGCCCTAATATTGGGTTGCCGTAAGCGCCATTTTAATGTTTTTGGGAAATCGCATTTAAAGGTTTGGCAGCCAACTGCATGAAAACAAACCGCTGAAATTTTTTTATTTTTTGACACGATATATATATGGAAATCATCTTTGAAAAAATGTTAGAAGGTATTCTCAAACTTTTTTAGTTTTTAAAATATTTAAAATTTATTAAAAAATGAGTTTGCCGTATAAGCCACTAAAATCAACGTTTGGTTTGTACTCTGTACACGTACGTCAAAATATGGGAACGTCATTCCAATAAAAAAAATGAGTAAAAAAAATGTATTTACTTCAAGTCAAGAAATTAAAACGCACGTATATGTCAAATTTTGGCGTTTACATTAAAACAATATGTCAACTTGATGAATTTGATGAATATACGTCAAAACCATTCTGTATGTCTTTGCAACGGAAAGAGATAGAGCCAAACGGATACAAGATTTGGAAAGAGCTACCCCGAAAACATAAGATTGCATACCAAACTCAAAAAGTGAATTTTGGCATTTACGGCAACCCAATATTAGGGCGAAGACATGTTAAATGTATTGATCGCTCTTGTTTCTCAAAAAATTAGTGCTTTTCGGAAAGCAAATGAGTGCTCAATTTTTTTTAACAAAGAATTTTCCTTACTATCATAACAATCATAAACCTTTGACGTATGAAATACGAAATTTATTTTGTCGAATCGAAGAAAAACAACTTAAAGAGCGGCTTCGGAGCTGCGGTAATGATCATTTTGTTTTTATAACTTTGATGAATTTCGTGTCGGTAGTTCACAAAATGAAAATAAAAAGCGGTTACTTTTCAAACGGAGAAAATAAAGGAAGGAAAAGGAAACAAATAGTCCTCTATACGTTTTACATCCTATATACACAAAGTACACTCTTATACACGGATAGGCACAAATTATTGTGATGGGGATGACCAAGCCCAACGTCCGTCGGCAGCGGCGGCGACTGTTTATTGCACAGCACAGACATAAGGACGTAAGCAAGCACAGGCACACAGTCTCTATTTACTTAACATGCTTTTACGTTCTTCACAGGATAATGGGATAGCATTTGCTTAGGTAAACTTCCTTTTATGATTCTCTTTGTCTTATGCGGTGTTCCACCAAAATGTTTTCGAATCTGGATTGGATTGTTTTTAAGTTGTGTGGTAAAATTAATATTGTTTCTTTTTCATTTGGTTCAGTAATAATTAATTAGGTACTGTTTTTCTAGACTAGATAAAAGTGTTTATGGTTTTGTCTCGCCACTTTGAGCGAATAGTTTATCTGGGGTGTGAATTTTTTTTTGTATTCAACATTACCAGCATGTGTTTGCGGATTTTGGAACATACTCTGTGGTAAATTTTCTCTTTTTTTCATTTAGAGATTGGACTTAAGTTATATGTACCTTAATACATATACAATAAATATGAACTACTTAGGTATGTATGTAGTTTTTTTTATTTTGAGCATTGTTTTATATAGATATACGTTTGTGTGTGACAAAGGCAATGGTGTGCATTCCTATTCCACCCATAAACTCATCTATGGCAATTAATCAAGTTAAATCAAGTTAAAGATATTTTTAAGATAATGCGGCTTAAGTACAAAATAGGTATTGTTACTTTTGAAGTGCATATCAATTTTGTTCAAATTAAATAATTTTATGGTTGGGCCTGTAAGGATACGGGGAAAATTAAAAAAAAAAAAAAGCAATTCGCATACATACATATGTACCTGTAAACACAAAAATCTTGAATTACTTAAAATCGGGTTATCCCCGCATATTATTCAATTTCATTACAGTAGAAGTATAATTAAAATCAAATAATTTCTAAAAAAAAGTCAGTTTTGTGGGAGAAAAATAAATCCTTCATGAAAACTAAAAACAAATATTTGATTTTCTCATTTAAGCCTAGTTTATAGATCGAAGCGAAATGAGATGTTCATACAAAAAAAAATGTTTTTTTCCCAGGCGTGTAAAATACAAAAAAATTAAATGCAATTATTTAAGCGACAAAGAGAAAGAAATTTGTTTCGAAGTAAATATAATTCAACGGACTTATCTAAGCCAAATATAAAACAAAATTTATTTTCTTTGTAAACCCTTCGTTGCGAGTTTTATTGATGTTTCATTTTTATTTGGATTTCACTTCGCATTGATGTATAAACTAGGCTTTAATTTGAAATAATTTAGCTATAATGGTTATGAAACCAGGAAACTATTACATGAAATAAAATCTTATAGAGCCATTTCGTTTATCTCTGTTATATCGAAAGTTTTTGAGAAACTATTACTTTTCCGCCTACTTATACCTACAGCCAATAACAGAGAGTAAATGCTTAATACCTGAACATCATTTTGGAGATTTCTTAGTTCTTAGTTGTTTGTGTAAAAATTCTAGCCTGCATACAAAATTTCAAATTTCTGTTTTATTTCTTAGGTATACCTAATTTTTATATTTAATAGTTAGGACGTTATGCGTGGTTTCCACTAGAACATATTTATAAAGTAGCCTATAGGTTTTGAATATTGAAATGCGGTTATATTGGCAAAATAAACATAGTTTTGGTACATATTAACAGCGCTATTAATAAAAATTCACTATTCGCCCGTTAAAACACATTTTAGCTAGCATACGGATAGTGAACTAATCCGTTTGATAAATCAAATTATTAATAAACCTATTTTGTTTGCGTGTTATCTATTCACTGAATAACACTAAAAACCTGGCAGCACTTCACTGAAATGTACTAAATATTCTTTTACATTTTCATATCCGACAGCTGATATGTCATTTCAGTCAGCTGTAAATGAAAATTAATTAACTTTTTAAAAACAAAAACAAATAAAGGTTATTTTAATGTCCAGGAATGTGTGTACCTCTGTTATCACCTTCTAAACCATCTTTAACCGAATTGATTAAATGAAGCATATTATTTTTTGAAAAACGATACTTTTTTTGGAAGCTATATTCATCCAGTTCTTCCAGAGGATTTATACGTGCTTTATGCGTTTTAGGCCGTCTAAAGTTTGCATCACCATCACTCAGTCTATCTAAATACTCCAGTCTTTTATATTAAGAACATTGAACGAATCCATTAGGTAAGTTTTATTTTGCACCATTATTATTATTTTTATTCCAAACTATAATTCGGAATTTGCACTGTTGGTTCAATCAATGAAAAGTTATGTGTCAAATTTGACAAGCAACCTTATTAGAAGTGTGTGTTAAGAAGTTATCCGTTCGTTAAACACCAAAATCGATGAGATAAGTTATCCGCTCGTTGTAAAACGTTATTTAGGGCTGAAACACATTTATTAATAATAATTTTAAGTTAAAACACGTTTTAGTGTTGTTTCGTCGCTGTCACGGGTTTATTAATAGCGCTGTAAAAGTATAAAAGCTACAATTGAAACTTCATGTGTTTCATAAGTCTGAAAACAGCATCTTATCCTGCGAATTTAAACTCTCTAGCTTTATCCAAAGCTATTTATTAAAGCTTGAAAATACGACTAAACGCTTCGAGAACAGGTAGTCGTAGTACCTATACCTAACTGCTCGTATTGGCTCATCTTAGCAATGAGCATTACCGAGGCCCCAGATATGTATAGGTAGGTAAGTACATACGTAAGTATCTTTATACAAATACCTATTATAGGAAAACCCATCGCCGAGTATTACATTTACATAAGTATTGAACTATTATTCATGTTTTTATTTATCTTCTATAAAGAATTTAACAAACTCCATATCCGTAACGAGCCGCTTATTTCTGGTTAAAATTGCAAGCAAGGGGATGGCATCATATGACTTTTGGTTTACATTTAAATTTGGTACCTAATTTTTTTTTAATTTTAAATTTTAAAAGCAGAAATGTACCTACTCTCTCTCTCCCTCATTTTAGTACATCTTCTTTTTGTTTGTTCCCCACTTAAGCAAAACATGTTGGGTCATTATGGGATAAATGCCGCATCGTTGAAGTTGCCGCACCAATCCAAAACCATAATATCGTGAGACATCATGTGCTTAGGATTTTGTTCATTCTTATTGCATTAAAACTCGTTGTTTTTTGGAAGTGAGTATTTTGTATGTGTCTTTTTAAGGAAAAATGCACTTAAATAATTTATACGTATCTTCAAAACTTCATTTTGTAAGAATTTACATATTTTTGTTTGTCAACTGTTTAGGTACACGGTATGGGTGTGGCATAATTTGCCGCATATTTAAGCCATTATAGATTTTAAGATTTTTAAACAGCATGCGCTGTAGATTTTATTAAGAGTCGGTAGTCATCGACCAAAAAATTGCGGCTTAGAAATGTACAACAGCATCTAACTGATGAGCCCTGCCCACTGTCGGCGAAACGCATTGGACTAAAGGTCGCAAAAATAAAATCTTCCATTTAAATTTAATTCAATACACTAAAACAATAACAAAAATAATTTTATTTTGTTTTTGTTAATTCTCTTCTTCAAAATCAACAACATTATACTTATATGATTCCGATTTATGTATGTATATAAAATTATTTTTTAAACGTTAGATTTTTTAGAATTTGTTGACATAATGTAAATTTAAAAAATGTATCCATTACAAAAAAAAGCTTCTATACCTACATCTCGTTGAAAAATATATTGAACAGTATTTGATCTCCAAGTCAAAAGATGGCTGCAAATGGTCAATGGCAGAATTCAAACCGAATCTTCCTCTAACGATATGGCAACATCCAATAAAAAAATTTTAAGTTCCTGTAGAATTCACGATTGGAATAATTTCGGTACTATTTCATCATTTTCAGTTCTTTTGTTTCAGCTTTCATCGTCAAAAGTCAATTTTCATCACTGTCTTGAGTGTTCTATACAACGACACCACAACTCAAGTATTTTTTAAAAACCATAATTCAAAGCTGAGAATTAAAAAAAAATTCTAAATAGGTATTTTTTTGAAAGCGGGACTTTTGTGCCTTCTAGTGGGACTGCTTGAAAACGGAACTGTCCCGCCCAAAGTGGAACGTATGGCTATCTTAGGTATGCAGTTGATTTTTATAGTGGATTTCACCTGTATCTATACCCATTTCCGTTAAATTATAACAATTTTGTTCTAGTAGGAAATCTTATTGGTTCTTTATAATTCATAAGGTGAAAACAATTTGATTGTTTTTAAAGGCCCAAACCCAAAGGAGTATTAAAATTACTTACCTATGTCGTTGGGAAAATATTTTTATAGGATGTGCAATTATGTAAATGTAAAGTACCTATGGATAAAATTTCTAATTAAAAAAAAGTTAAAGTAAAGTATTACATATTATTATTATTATTATTATTTATTGTACTATTCATATACTAGAATGTCAGTTTATTAGACTTGACCATTCTTTATTTCGTCAATTTCATTGAATTTTTGAACAACAACTTAAAGGTGCTATGTACCTACCACCAATTGTGTACGAATTTATTTAAGGTATTTTAGGTAATTCGTTTTATTTTTGTTTGGCTGGAGATATAAATATGCTGTTTCAAGGGGTTCCGAGCAGCCTATCATCAGTGGTGCTGAGCTTTAATCCAATTTTATTATGAAAAACTTTATATATGCATACCATAGGAGGAGTAAAGTATGTTTAATGCCCAAAACAGATGTGCAGCTTTTTCCAATGCAGCGAAAGTAAATTTACACAGGTTCTTATGAAGGCAGACATATTCCAGGCTCTGCATGCAGCCTTTGCTGCATGATATCTCTATTTCTAAATTCGCTGCATGGGGAAAAAGCTGCACATCTGTTTTGGGCTGCCTATTTTAAAATTCAAGATTTTTCAAAAAACGACCATAATAAAATGCATTACATCACAATAATAAGTACATATTTAAAAATTTCAAGAGTGCTAATACAGAATTTTACATACTTACAGAATTCTGGATTTAGGCATAGAATTTTGAAGTACAAAATAACGACGAGGTACCTATAAGGTATGTGTGGTGTTGCTGTTTTTGTTGTGTTTTTAACTTTCTTTTTTAGTTAAGGACAATGTTATTTTTTAATTACATCAGGGGGATATAGACTCCCCTCCTACAAGCTAAGCTATAAACCTTTCTGTCCCATTTTCGGTGAATTGTTTGTGGGTACCCTGGTATAAAGCAGATAATTTAGATTTATAGAACAAATAAATGCACTTACTATACAAATTATTTGCCTATATCATATATGTACTGGAAAAATAAAAGGTCAAAATATGATTCTAAATAAAGTTTTGTTATATAGGTATTTATGTACCTAGGTTAGGTATTCCGTTTTGAGGACTTTTTTAAAATGTGAATAAGAACTTGTATTTTTGTATACCTACCTATTTTCAAGCGACAGATAACGTTATCATATGCAGTAAATGCTTAATGTGTTTTATTTATCATTATAAGTACCTATATATATATATATGTACCTATAGGACCTAGCCTTTTTTTCTTGGAATTGTTGCAGTGATATAAATAACCTTAGGTATGGTTATGATTTATGAATCATCATTTCATCAGTGGCACACATATCTTATGAAGTATATGAGGGTTTCATTTCGAAACTTCAAGATGTGTTATCTTCACAGAAATGATAAACAGTCTTTATTTGTTCAAGATAAAATTTTAATAATATAATTGATACTCATCAAGCTAGGTAGATATATACGTTACGTATAGATGTACCTACCAACCCGTGAATAAAAAAATATGTTTTTTTTTTTGGTTGTTATCCTAAAATAAACATCAACTAATTTACATCGTCTTGTAATATAATGTATAGGTTCCTATACCTATATTGTAGAAAGTACCTACCTACATGTACAGTACATACACAAAAAAAACTTAAGTTTTATGTCTGTAGATATGTAGGTACATATGTATTGTAAGTATAGATATTTCCGAAATCAACAACAACTTATTCTGGAATTCGTGACACCAGCTTATTCGTGCCAATTCAATAAACTATAGGTATTAATATGAAGTCAATGGATTGATAAGTGCCACAGGAGCCAGATACGCATGCGAGTCATTCTCTGCAATAGGAGAGAATAACGTCATGTTTGTCGTCTTAAGGTCGGTTGTGTTCTTATTATGTTCACTTTTTACATTTTTGCTACAAAATGTGGCATGAGAGTGCTAATTGCTGGTTCGTTTTATCAAATTAACATCTTCAACATCTCATGAGTATTTGTAAACTTAAGAATCATCGTTTCCAGATAATTTTTGTAAATTCAATTTAATTTGTATTTGTTGGTTTAGCCCCATCAGGGAAAGGTATTTTAGGCAAACATTTCACTTTTCTTTATTTTACAGTTTTTATGTATACTTAGGCTCTTTTTTGGACTGCATATACATATACCTACATATGTAGGTAGTTTGTTTTAGAAGCAAAACTTGTTTGAAATATTTTTTTATTTTAGTACAGCAATCTCAAAAAATGTTTAGATGTCAGTCGTATTCTAGTTCTGTAGGTAACAGTCGATTGAATCTTCGAATGTTTTATTCAATCGCTTTATCCGCTTATTCGACTTAGTATTAATCGCTGTCATCGAGTATAAATCGCTGTCATCAAGAGCATACGCAAGAGTGGGCAGGGTAGCCGCAATTTTTTAGTATTTATTTATGTTGAATCAAAAATTAAATTTCGAAAAAAATTATCTACCCGTTTTCGAATTATCGAATTTCCAAAAAGAATTTCCAAAATTTGTTTTTGTTTTGTATATAAAATTTAATTTAAATCGGGTACTCACATAATGAGATAGTCCAAAATAAAGAAAATGGTTCTATGAGAGGTTGGTACTCTTAATACTGGCTAACTGTAAGTTTTGTTTTTGGCAGATCGTAGACTATATACTATTATAAGTATTTAGAACAATTTAAATCAAAATCGTAGAAGTAGTTTTGGAGAAAATTTACAATTTTTGTAACGGTTTTTTAACATTTATATGGAAGGTACCGTTAATTTTGACTATAAGAAAAATGTTTGTCCAAAATATTTTAGATAATGTTAAAAAACCGCCTATTACCAAGTTTCAGAAAAATCAACCAAGTCGTTTTCGAAATATTTGGTTTTCAAAAAAAATTGGAAACTTTTTTTAAAAATCCAAAAATAAAAACTTTGAAAATTTAAGTATAGGTATAATACTATTTAAATTTTTTAGAAGATTCTCCATAAAAAAAAATTATCAAAATCGGTCAATTATTTTTCGAGAAAAACGAAAACCATTTTAAACCACTTTTTGGAAATTAAATTTTCACAAAAAGGTAGCATATACCTAATAAACTTTATTGATTTTTTTAGAAAAATCTGTCGAGCCATTTTTGAGAAAAATAAGATTTTCCAAAAGTGCTAAAAAAATTATATGGCAGGTACCGTTATTTTTGGTCCTAAAAATAAAATAAAAAAAATGTATCGGGGGAATGTTCGAAAAACACTTTATACCAACTTTAATTAAAATCGGCCCATGGGTTTAGGCTGTAGGCGAGTGCATTTCTGAAAATAAGGGTTGAAATTTACATACTAAACAAAGGTTTTTTTCCGCCTATCACGGATAATATTCTTGTCCGCGTCCAGGTAAGGGAGTTTGTTCTTGGAGTCATGTAAAGTTTTTTTAAAATCTCAATAAGAAAAACCCTTATTTACTTTTAAAGATGGATAACAGTTAGAGCCATAAAATGGAGAGAACATAAAAGAACAAAAAAATGAAAAAAATTGAACATAGACATATAAGCGCTAAACCTAAGCCAAATAAGATTTCTTAAGAACATAGCTACAAATATCCTTTCGTTTTTTTCACTAATTATTATAATTTGCACCAAAGTTAGATAAGTATGGTAGAAGAAGCAAAAGTTTTAATAAAACTTTAAAAACGTTATACTGTCTAATGTTCGGTTTCACAAATCTTTAACAGGCAAAAAGAATTTAACAAGCTTTTTGTATGGAACAAACATCGAATTTAAAAGCCTGTTAAGTGGTTAAAAAGACTTAATTGATTCGGCCATACGCCTTTATTCATACGTATTCCTGATGCTCACTTCAAACACAAAAATCACTGTTGAGTCTAAAGTCTATTTTAAACGTAATTAAAATTTAAATTATTTTTTTAAATTTGTTTAGTTGTTGAAATCATTGTCTCTCTCAGCATTGTACTCTTCAACATTTAAAAACTTAACTCGACTGAAACAATGTTTGCCCAAACACTTTTATTCCATACCGATGGTCAGTAGTATTTTGTTTATACTTTTCATTTCATTGTATATCTAATATTTAACATCAATAACAAATATTATAAATTAATATCTATGATTCACAGATCTAAATCAACAATCTGGATAAAAAGCCGTTACAGAAGTGAGTCCACTTCTATTTCTGGCAGATAAGCCGTTAAATTGTAAATCAACCAAAAAGCCGGCCTGCTGCCATAAGCGGCATATCGTGATCGATAAGGTAATTAAATTAAGTTCTTATCGGGAGATCCAAATTGTTTTAACTTGTTCAACATTGATTTCATTTGTTTTCGACAGCCGCAGCAACCACTGTAGACAATTTGTTAGCCGATAATGTTGCGGGTTGTACTCCATTCACAGCGAATACAAACAGATCTGGTTCCGCTACGGTTCTCAAATTATTATTTAAGGTAGGTCGCTACTGTTTTTTGTGATATACTAACATATTACCACTCAACAAATATTGATTACTTTTTTTCTGTGACAGATAACGAATCATATCGGTTTTGGCTTTTATAAGTGTCATTCCACATGTCAACTTGGAAATTTTATATGAAGAATGCGTAAAACAAGGGCGGAATGTCTCATTCAAAACGTTAATTTGGGCTCGTGGTTCGTTCTTCAGCTGTCACAATGACCAATTTGAACTCTGGTACTGACTATAATTTGGTTGCCTACTTAGCGATCTGTAACCACTTGAGTTTTGACATTAAGTGAAATAAATTTCCAATATTGTACGAGTGAAAATAAGAATTGTGCAAGTCACTGGACAATGGGTGAATGCATATCCAAGTATAATATTGGTGAGGATATTCCGAACGGCAGAAAGTCGAGGATGCGAAGAGCATAATAAAAAGTTGAATGACTGGCAGAAAAAAAAAAACGCTAAACTACCCTCGTCAACTAAAAATTAAACAAACATTATATTTTTTTTTCAAAAGTGTGGAGAATAATGTGTTCATATTATATACACTTTACAGATACAGACACAAAGGTGAACAAATGTTGATTACTTTTTTCGGTGAATTATACTAAATTATTAGGGCAACGGCATGATTTAGGTGCCAAAATATTGATTGGATTGGGTATATGTATTCTTTCTGCAATATTTTTATATTAGTATGAATTTAGTTTTGAGAAGTTTTTTTTTTTTAATTTAATTAAAAATTCTAATATTTTACTTATCTTCTTGACTTTTAAGCAATTCAAAACATTTGTGTTCACTTATTATTATGATTATTGTTAATATTATTGTTGTTTAATAAATACAATGAAAGTCTATAATAAAAATGTAAATGGCACTTTATATGGTGTAAAAGTAAGTATCGTCTTCGGCAGCACGTCACTGTTCACTTTTTTCGAAAACAAAGGATACAGTTAATACGTAACTCAAAATATGTAATTATAACGTTACTTTCAAAATCCTTCAAAAACATATTTAAGTAAAAGAAACAGAACATATTTAAAGGAAAGCAACAAAAATATTGTTTAATCTTTAGTTTATAAAATTCTAAAAACGTAAGCAAGAAGAATTTCAAGGAATTATCCATCTCATCCAGGAAAGATAAGATAAGAGAATCGATGACAATTAATGCACATATATCCTGTTATTTGGGCTTAGTTCAAGGTTCAGCCAAAGTGTTTTTTTTTTGTAAATTTGTTCACCACAGAAGAAAATATGTTTTCTGATAAAATTTTATTTTATTTCGCTTGAATAAAAAATAACTTGAATAAACATAACTACATATATACATACATAAGATTAAATATAAACCTTTTCATGAAGATTCAAAATGATTATGTTTTAATATGAAGGAAAGGAGAAGGGTGAAAACGAACAACGGGACACAAAGGTCTGAACCGATTTTCGTAATAATTTTTGACTATTTTTAACGATTAGATAACAAATAAAAAACTTATAAATTGCTAATGTATTCCATAGATTCATAGGTAAGTAGAGTAAAATAGACTCATTGGGCCCTACTAATTATCAATCGAATCGCTAATGTCGACTATTAGTAAGATGTACACTCTCCCAAAAATATCCTTGTGATAAGCGATATAGTGTTAAACTTAACCAGAAATCATTCACTACTAATATTTATTAATGGGCAGTAAGATTTGACTGTTTCAGTAAAGATCTTTTAGCTTTTGTTCTATATAACTTAAAAAATGGCTTGTGAGTACGGTTTTTCACTGTATTCAACGAAGATAAAAGTATTATTAACGAATAATAAAAACATACATCTAAAATATTAATTACTCTTGTTGGAAGGTCATAAGCTGTTTGTTACGAACAATATTGCAAATTATGCCCAACAGATTTGTATATCACACAGACGAAAATATAAAGTATAATGTGATTAAGTATTAACATCGGCTTATTTCCGTATTTCGAGTTGGCATAGTGGTAGCGTAGTCGGCTGGTATGTGGTCCAAGGTTCAAATTTCAGAAAAATCAAGTAAGTAAAATGTAAGTTTTTTTCAATTAAAATAAAATTGTATACATTTCAGAATAAAAAGAGGCAGCTTCAAAACTCCTATAATAGAAGAAAATAACAAAAGCAAGCACAAAAATTTTCCTTGATTTGCAGGTTATTTGTCACAAACAGTACTCGTGCTTGGAGTTAAAAAATTCATTTTTTAGGTAGAAAATAAATATCGTTTGTAACAAGCACTTTATAGTTGCAGTTCGAAGGTTTTCTTTTTACAGGCAAGATTATAAGTTTTCCATTTGATGACTTAAAACAATATTCATAAACAACTTAAACTCTTAGTGCCTTTTATCGCTTGTCGCAAACAGTGTTTTCCTTTTGGAAACGAATTTTTTCTTTCAGTGTAAGGTTAAAATATAAGCTATGGTTATTTATGTAACGCTTAAAACCATCGTAAACGTCTTAAAGTTTAAGACGTCTTAAACGAACTGTCAAAATTTGTATGGAAAACCTTTTCCAACAAATCGTAAACTTTAAGACTCGAATTCGTGTGTTAAACGAAGATGATAAACTTAAACTCTTGTAACAGTACTATGACGTTCAATTTGTCGCAGTTTTCGAACAGCACAGGTTAAAGATCTTTAATTTTGAGAAATACACCTCTATGCTTAGCACACCAAAAAACATACAATGATTTTTGCCAAAGAACTCAAGAATTAATATTTCTTTAAAGCAATTTGCTCATACCTTTAAACAATTATTTTTTTTTTGTTATTTATTTTTGGCATCTTCAAACTGCAGATTAAAAAAATTGCTTTTATGAAATCTAAAGAAATATGTTTTAAACTCCGACGTTTACTAAACAGCTGATTGGCTTATCACATCTTTTAGCACATTTACGCAAGCAGTTTTTAAGGGTGTTCATGGAACGTCTATGTTAAACTTTACGATTTTACGACGTCGTAAAGTTCCGAAGTTGCATGAATACCCTTACTGCTTTATTCATAAACAAAAATTGGTTTTTTCAGCACTTGTGTTCAGGGAAACTACACCATGGAATAAGAATTCTCCGGACTCAAAATAAAGGCAATTGCTTGCTGCTCCGAGTCCGGAAAATTCTTATTCCATGGTGTATTTTCCCTGAACACAAGAGCTGAAGTAACCATTTTTTGTTTATGAATAAGGCAGTTAGTGTATAGCTTAAACAGAATCCTACCAATAAACAATTTAACGTTCTGAGCTCTATTGCACCAACAATTTATCACTCAACACTTAGCTAATTATAATAAATCGTGGTACAATTTTGCTGTGGCGCAATGAGACAATGCCCGCGGAAATAATTTGTATTGGCCTTAAATCGGACACGAGTCCCATATGCATTATGTGCGGGAAAATTATGTCAAATGTCATCCGTCGCTACAAAATCGTGTCACGATTTATGAAAATTAGCTTAGTGATTAGTGATAAGTTGTTGGTGCAACAGGGCCCTCGTTATAAAAAATCCCCACAATTTCCATCAAAGTTGCTGTCAAATGAAAAAAAAACGCAAAGTGTAGAGTCAACACATTCAAAGGAGCATTGCCGTATTCTTTTTAAATAGTAACTATTTCAGTACTTAAAGTAGACAATTTAAGGTGTTTGAAAGGTTTCTATTTTATTTTATTTTATTTTTACTACATCACATTTAGCATTTACAGCTTTTCTTTTTCTAACCTTAATTTTTGTATATCACATTCGCAACATATCGGTAAGAAGATCCTATGAAAAAAAATTATTTTTTTTTTCGGTTCTGATCAATTGAAAGGGTGAGCGAAAAATCGTTTACCCACTCATTAAATAATCTTTGAAAAATTCAGCTGTCAGGCATCAGCTTATCCTTACTTCGAAGTTTGTGATTTGGTTTATTTTTTATCTTTTAAAGGGACGTTTAAAGAAGTTTAATTTGTAAGAATATTTAATACAAAAAATTGCTAATAAAAATACCAACAAAAACGAAATAAACAGCTATCTGATTCCGTTTCAAAATAATAGAATCTGAAAACTGAAACTAAAATATTGTAACGTTTTACCACGGTTCGATATAAAACTTATTTATTTTTAACTGTCAACCGTCAATTATTTCCTTTTTAAATTAAACACACTTTACTTCACTTCAAATATTTTATTAATCACCAATCTCAATAGTATGCAACTTAAATTCACTTCCGGATACTTTTAACTTTGAACTTTACACTTTCGCTTTCAAAAATAAACTGTGTATGTGCTCAAAAAGTTTCTCCTTATATAGTGAGCTGAGAGGTTCGGGACTCTACTCGAAAGTACTGGCACATAAGCTTCTGGAAGGTTCCATTCCAATGAAGAGAGATGGCGTTCTCTCCACTCTTCCATTCAGCGCATTTTTCCTCTGAGAGAGATGGGCGCGCTCTCTCGGGATTTTTTATAAATGGTTGTTGTCTTCGATAAGGGTATTTTTGTACTTGGCTCTTTGTTTGTTCCGAAAGTAGTTAGGTGCTGATTTCATCGTTACATTGCCCCCCTCTTAAGATTGATCGTCCCGAACAATTCTGTCGCTCCTTTCACCATTATAACGATGCAAACGGTCACAATGAACTACTTTCAGTTTCCCTCTTACTCCTCTCTGTATACGGTAGACCACATCATTTAGTCTCTTCACAACAGTGTAGGGTCCTTCCCAGTTCTGTTGAAGCTTTGGTGACAGTCCCTTTTGTCGATGGGGATTGTAAAACCACACGAGGTCTCCTTCTTGAAATCCTGTTGTTGTTGCTCGGGCATCATAACGTGTTTTCATCCGATCACTAGACGTTTTTATGAATGCTCTGGTTCGTTGATGAATGTCAATGAGCCTTTCTTTGAGGTTATCCACATATTGTTCTGTTCGTTGTGGCTCAATTGTCCGGCATCCAAATTTCACCTCACTAGGCAGTCGTATTGACGTTCCAAACAAGATTTCCGATGGTGTATGTCCTGTCGAGCTATGTACTGCACTCCTATATGCCATTAGGAATAATGGAATATGTCTATCCCAGTCTCGTTGGTAGTCGCCGACAACCTTAGATAGATGTTCCTTTAGCGTCCGGTTGAATCGCTCGACCATCCCATCAGATTGTGGATGAAGCGGCGTTGTCCTCGTCTTTTTAATGCCAAGGAGCGAACAAACTTCCTGGAAGATGTTAGATTCGAAGTTCCTTCCTTGGTCGGAATGAAGTTCCATCGGTACGCCGAACCTGCTCACCCAATTGAAGACAATCTGATCCACAACTGTTTTGGTTTCTTGGTTTGGGATGGCAAATGCCTCAGGCCACTTGCTGAAGTAATCCATGACTACAAGGATGTATCGGTTTCCACTGTTGGTCTCAGGAAAAGGGCCTGCGACGTCTACTGCAATCCTTTCGAAAGGCGTGCCTACGTTGTATTGTTGCATTTTACTTTGAAGCTTCCTACCTGGGCCTTTGCTAGCAGCACAAGTATCACATTTTCGGCACCACTTTTCGACGTCCTCTCTTGCATGTAGCCAGTAGAACCGTTGTCGTATCTTTTCCAAAGTCTTATTGACTCCCAAATGACCTCCAGAAGCTCCGTCATGCATCTCTCGAAGAACGTCATTAACCTTGGACCGAGGAACGACCAGCTGCATCACATAGGACTTACCGTCTGCGGATTCCCACTTACGCCTTAGAACACCTTCCTCCACATGAAGTGAGTCCCATTGTGCCCAATATGCTTTCAGAGCCGGACTTCTGTCGGAGATGTCACACCACTCTGGTTTTTCTTGGTGTTCTTTCCACGCAAGAATGGGCTCTATGTCCGAGTCTTCTTGTTGGGCAGTCCTAAGTTCTTCATTACTCCAACCGTAAATGGGATCAGCTCTTATTCGTTGGACGGCAATCATTTCCTTTTCTTCTTGGCGTGTGCAATGTTTGCAGTCCTGTTTGCAAGGCCGTCGAGATAATGCGTCTGCGTTTGAATGCAACTTTCCTCTTCGATGTTGAATTTGGTAGTCATATGTCTGTAGTCTCTCGATCCACCTTGCTACTTGACCTTCAGGATTTTTAAAGTTCAGAAGCCAATTGAGTGCTCCATGGTCTGTTCGGAGAAGGAACTTCTGTCCATAGATGTACTTATGGAAGTGTTTTGTTGCCAATATCAGAGCTAGAAGTTCCCTTCTGGTCACGCAATAATTCCGTTCTGGCTTCGAGAGTACCTTACTGTAGTAGGCGACAACCTTTTCTTCTCCGTCGTGGACTTGTGACAGTACAGCTCCAATTCCGACATTACTTGCATCCGCGTCAATAATAAAAGGTTTCCCTGGAGTAGGGTAGGTAAGCACAGGAGCATTGCATAAACGCAGCTTTAACTCCTGGAAGCTTTTCTCACACTCACCTGACCATTTGAACGGCTTTCCTTTTTCTGTAAGCTGATGCAAGCTTTTGGCGATTCCAGCAAAATCCTTCACAAAACGCCGGTAGTATGTGGCTAGGCCAAGGAAGCTTCGGAGTTGATGTTTGTCCTGTGGTGTTGGCCAATTCTTCACAGTGTCAACTTTTTCAGGATCAGTCTTTACTCCTTGGGATGAGATGATGTGTCCCAAATATTTAACTTCGGTCTTGAAAAGAGCACATTTATCTGGATTAAGCTTGAGGTGTGCTTCTCGAAGCCTCTGGAATACAGCTTTTAGGTTGTCACAATGTTCGTCAAATGTTTTCCCATACACGATGACATCGTCCAAATAGACCAGGCAAGATTTCCAAGTAAGTCCTTGTAAAACGCATTCCATCAAACGCTCAAATGTAGCCGGAGCGTTGCACAGTCCAAATGGCATCACTTTGAATTGCCACAGACCGTTTCCTGTGGAGAAAGCTGTCTTTTCACGATCTTCTGGATGAATTTCTACCTGCCAGTAGCCGCTCTTTAGGTCTAATGTAGAGAACCATTTAGCACCTCCCATTGCATCTAAAGTATCGCTGATTCTGGGCAGAGGATAGCTGTCTTTCTTTGTCACATCGTTCAGCCTTCTGTAGTCCACACAAAATCGAGTGCTTCCGTCCTTCTTTTTGACAAGGACCACTGGCGATGCCCAAGGGCTTTTAGAGTTTTCGATCAGCCCATCTTTCTTCATGCTTGATATCATCTCTTCAACTTCGGCTTGTTTGGCTAGGGGGAGACGTCTTGCTGGTTGACGAATCGGTCTGGCGTCTCCTGTGTCGATCCGATGCTGCACAAGTTGTGTTCGACCATACTGCCCACTTGATGAAGAAAATATGTCAGCATACTCATGAAGAAGGCTACCGGCAATACTTAGTTGATGTTGACTAAGATTGGTTGAGTTAAGGATTTTTGCCTTTAGTTGTTCGCAGTTCGCAGGCTTCTTCGTGTCCTCTTCTGTGATCTTAGTTATCGCTGACACAGGTTCACATTTTCCGACTATTTCTCCTTTTCTCAACTTAACTTCGTACGGTTTGATGTTCAGAATCCGTACAGGTACCATGTTGTTCTTTGGTGCCACAAGAGTCTTCCCAACGATGATGTTTTGGGAGCCTTGGTTAGTATCTGGTTCCACCATGAGGTATCGATGACCACCCAAATCGCCTTTTATTTTAGCCCAAACGAACACTTCAGAAGAAGACGGTAAGCATATGTCTTCTTTAATGACACTTCTTAGAGTTGATGATTTTTCGTCACCATAAACCATAGGAATCTCTACATTTTGGTAATTAAGAACTTGCTTACCGATATCCAGAATTATTCCGTGTTCTTTCATGAAGTCGATTCCAATGATGCACTCGTCACATATATCTGCTACCAAAAACAGATGCGAAAACTCCAGTTCTGCCAAACGAATCGGAAGACGAACTTCTCCGTACACTTTAGCTGCCTCTCCTGTAGCGGTTTTCAGACGATAGCTATTGGTGTTATGCAGCCATGTCATCTTGACCAAGTCCCTTCTTACAATGGAGGCAGTGGCACCAGTGTCGATTGTAGCCACGTGTTTCTTGCCGTTTAATGTTGCCTCCACAGTCAGACTTTTGTTGTTTCGTTTAGTCTGTGAGACCTGGACAGTGGTTCTGGGGCCATCGATACTTCTTACCTGTTTTTCTGGTTGTGGAACAAGTCGAGTAAGAGGAGCGTTGGTGTAATTGCCACGTTGTTCTCTGTTGTTTTCTCTGCTTCCACAATGGTGACATGCAGCTTTTCTTGGTGGCAATCTGCACTGCCACTGAAGATGCCCGGTATTATTACAATTCCAGCATCGAACAGGTCCGTCTCGCTGATTTCTTTGGAATGCGATTCTCTGACAGGAGCATTCTTCAACTTCTATTTCTCTTAACCGAAGAACTTCTCGAGATGCTTGTTCTGCTGCTTCCATAGTTAGAGCAAACGCCAATGCTTCAGGAAGCGTGCGTTTTCCGGCAGTTCGAATCGCTCGCTGAAGGTTGATGTCGGATACAGCGCGGACAAATGCTTCTGTTGCGAACTGGTTTATTATTTCCTCTCCTGCAGTTGGATATGCCAGGTGAGCCAGCCGTTCGATATCTGCTTGAAGTTGTTGCAGACTTTCTCCTCTTTTCTGGACTCTGGTATTGAGTTGGACGCGGAAGACTTCTTGCATATGGCTATCTCCAAAACGTTTGTCAATGGCCTGTACAAGAGCCGTGAAGTTGCCGTTCTTGTCTGCTGGTAAGCTTTGCAATAATTCAGCAGCAGGTCCTCTAAGGGCAAGCGTCAGAGCTATAAATTTGTCTTCGTCATCCCAGCCATTTGTTGCTGCGGCTGCCTCAAACTGCTTCTTGTAGATCGACCAAGAAGTTTGTCCATCAAAGGTTGGCGGATGCATTTCCTTTCGCTTTACAAATTCGCCAGAACTTTCTCGAATCTTCATTTTTCGAACTTTGTCTAATTCGTTGGTAATGCTTTGAATTCTGTTTTCGAAATTTTCTTGAACTTCCGCGAGCTTTGTGTCTACTTTCGAAAATTGTTTTTCGACACGCTCGTCAAGAGCAACAAATTTGTTCTCAAAAGTATCGAGCTTACCGTTGAGGAGAATTTTCTGTTCCTCAAATCGTTCAAGAAGCTTCTTTTCTTGTTTTTCAAGAAGATTCTTTTGCTCAACACTTTGTTTTTCTATCTGTTCGAGAAGATTATTTTGTTCATTCTTTTGTTCTCTTCTTTGCTCTTCGAACTGGGCGAGCAGAAGAGCCATCATATTGGTCATATCTAAACTAGTACTTACTTGCTCTTCCTCCATTTCAATCGTGAAAATAAACGAGTCTGGGTTTTCACCTTGTTGTCTTAAATGTTCCTGCAGACGAATAATGAGGTCATTTTTTGATCCAGCAGTAGGAAGACCTCGTTTATTTAGTTCTGCTTTAAGTTCAACACAATTTAAATCATTCAAAATTTTACCCATTGTCTGTTTATTTATTTAAAAACACACACGCACTTTTTATTTTAAGTTAATTTACTTAAATGCAAAAATAAGTTTTATCCCTTATTCTGACACCAATGTAACGTTTTACCACGGTTCGATATAAAACTTATTTATTTTTAACTGTCAACCGTCAATTATTTCCTTTTTAAATTAAACACACTTTACTTCACTTCAAATATTTTATTAATCACCAATCTCAATAGTATGCAACTTAAATTCACTTCCGGATACTTTTAACTTTGAACTTTACACTTTCGCTTTCAAAAATAAACTGTGTATGTGCTCAAAAAGTTTCTCCTTATATAGTGAGCTGAGAGGTTCGGGACTCTACTCGAAAGTACTGGCACATAAGCTTCTGGAAGGTTCCATTCCAATGAAGAGAGATGGCGTTCTCTCCACTCTTCCATTCAGCGCATTTTTCCTCTGAGAGAGATGGGTGCGCTCTCTCGGGATTTTTTTATAAATGGTTGTTGTCTTCGATAAGGGTATTTTTGTACTTGGCTCTTTGTTTGTTCCGAAAGTAGTTAGGTGCTGATTTCATCGTTACAATATGCATAATCGAAATCAAAATATTATTAAAGTTATTTTACCCTAAAGGAATTGAAGAATCAATATTTTTTTAAAAAGGCACCGTTTATCCCCCTCCCCTCCACGATGTCGATTTTTGTCATCCAATTATTCTCTTAAGACGTGAACAAACATAGCTAATATGAGAGTATTTATGTACTTAAACGTAGGTATCCTGAAATAGCACTACATGGCAACACTTGCATTGAAATGATATTTGATTTGTTTAGTTTACAGCTTAAACATGGATTTCCATTTATTAAATTTTAACGTTTTGCTAGTGACTAACCTGGAGACTGAATTCGTTTTTGAAATGTGACTTTTATGAAATCTGGAGATTTTCATTTAACTATTAAATAAATTAGATTATTAGTAAAGCCCATAGAAATCATTTAAAGACACCCACACAAAAAATTGTAGGTCATCTGTATAACTATAGGAACAATATGTGGATGTATATTCGCATAAAGACTATTTCCTTGAGGAAAACCTTTGGTTAACACCAATTTGTTAATATATGTACAAAGAAACAAAGAAACTTAACTGGGATTTTAGTTTCTCTTGGGGGATTATTTGGTCAACATACATTTAAATGCCAATATAGGGAAATCTGATAGAGAGGAGACTGATGCCGCATTTTTATTATATGGACACAGCTATAATGTGATTGCTAATGAGAAAGAGATAGATTGCGCGTTTTTTTAATACCTAAAATTTACATAGATATGTACGTACTTTGCATTATTTTGCCTGTACATTAACATTACACGTTACCATTCTATAATAGGATTTTATACAATTTGTGTAACATTGTTTTCCATATGAAAAATAATTGACAGGCAAATTTTATAGCCAAATAGTCCATTGAAATGTTACATTTACCTTGCATTTTGTACAGAAAAAAAAATTTTGATGGTTCTGTAGGATGAATCCGTGTGAGTGTAAAAATGAGATTTCGGGGTACGGATAGTTTTAATTATAAAAAATAAAAATAAAATAAATTTGGTGGCACAACGGCTCATGAAGAACCAGGGCCTAGTGACTTAGAACTCCCAACCATTCCTGTGTGCGTGATGTCTGCAGGAATAGAGGGGACCTACAGTTTTTTGTGGAAGGAGATACTCTTGGAGTCACTTCCTCGCAAGAGGTAGTAGCCCGGAAAAAAACTTAAGGTGGAAGCGGCTGGTATTGAACCCAGACCTCTGGCATGACAGTCCAACCCACTAACCGTTCTGCCACGGGCTACTGCAGTTTTAATTATTAGGTACACAAAATTTGGAATTTTAACTCAAAAATTTCAATTGTTGAGCTGTGTCGTTTTTCTTCCGAAGTTTTCATTAATACTTACCTATACCTAACCCGTAATTTACAAAACGGTTTTCAAAATATTTAAGCATTGATTCAAAAAAAATTATTTTTTTGTCCAAAAATTGATTCTTTGAAAACTTTTATGTATAATATAAAATATTATTGAAACACCTCCTGAAGAAAAATTACAGAATACAGCAGAAAATAGAAGTATAAAAAAGAATTCTTTTATTCTTTTTAACATTAGGTACCTATACATATTCTATTGTACTTGTGTTAACAATATGTTATTTGTATATCTATCAATAAATTGCTAACAATCTTAAACCACTTCAAAGCTTTGAGTCATGAGAGGAAGTAACATCCCAATGTCTAACAGTTTATTTTCCCAAAAAAATGGAATAGATAGTTAAAAACAAAATAGACAAAGTATTAACACATTACGACAACAAATTGTGCCAAAATAGTGTTCTATGATATTGTGAGTTTTGTCGGTATGACATGACATGAGTAAGTCAACTCAACTATTGATCCGGATTATTATTAATATCTTATGGGTTTTTTCTGTATTAGAATGTATGTGACAAACATAATTTATTTTCTTGGTGATGTGATGGCATTGAAAATAAAATGTCTTTACAATTCTTGTCTTTTACAACTTAGTTGCTACTGGTTCTTTGTATTGAGTGTTGTGATGTGACTAAAGAAAACAATATTTCTGACTTTTATTAGATGTATACCGCGCCGCCGCCGGATAGCCAAGACGCTGACGACTATAAGAAACGCAAGTATGTTGACAGGTACGAGAGTCATTTGTATTAATTTTCATTGGTTGTGAAGTATTGTGTACAAATGGACACTGCTTTCAGTTTTACATCAGCCGTAAACTCTTCGGACCAGACTTAGAGTCCACTATAGCGTTTTATTATTTATCGTTTTTTTAATGAATGACAGCTATAAAGTGCCCAAAAGGTGCTAATAAAGTGACTGGCAGTGAAGTATGTTTATGTTTGATGACTTTATCATACCGCTGTTGCAGTGTTTAAGACAAGATTAATGCCCTCTGGACTGCCGGCCGTCGCGTTGTGCCTTACCATCGTATTCATATTTTAATGGTATGAGTAATGTCCTGTCGGTGGAGCTCCCAGCATCCAAAATCAAGAATATCTCATCGGTTTTATTTTCAGTAGCTGTATCCAGTGTTGATTTCTCGGGTCTCTTTCAACAGAAGTTTAAATTAATTGCTGTCCATTTGTAGTTTTATTGTGGTGGCTTCCTGTAAAGTGATTGTCAGGTCTGCGTGAAATGTTTTTATGATGAACTACATATACATCTATATCGACAAATACGCTGATGGCAGGTAAAAGTTCGTTTGCTCTAGCGATATAGAATCTATTGTAATTGTACAGTATAGGTTATGGTAGGTACACCTTCAAGTGGGATAAGTGATGTCGGCAAGTGTTTCATCTTCAAGACGTGTGGTCGGCCGACAGTTCGGTATACCTATACGGTCTATTAGCTGAGTGAAAAGTGTAAAAAGTCTGCACTAACAATTGGATTTGTTTCGTAGATTAATGCACCATTATGTTATTAAAGAACAATGATGATCATATAAACATGTTCTAAATTTTAAATATGAACTCTTCAATAGAACTTACATTATACACATATGTGAGTATATACCTACTTATGCATACGTGCGGATGCGGATATCTTTTTATTTGTGTCTTGTTTAGGTATTAGGTATGATATATCTTATACCTCCCTTTTCTTATGTTTTTTTTTTTTTTTTTAAAGATATTTTGTACTTCTGTATAGCTGAATATATTATTGATTATTTTTTGTGCACATACATGTAGCCTGATGTATTTAAGTGGTATATAACACGCGCATAGTCTTCCTCAATGATGATTAATCTACACTATATTATGACGGTTGTCTTCTTCATGATTTTCCCATCATTACAAAATCACGTGCATCAAATATTTGTCACGAGACATGCATAATACCTGCAGTAGGAAAGCGGTTGAACTAAGTACAAGTGCATACTTGAAATAATTGCATAATTTTAAATGAAATTTCATGATGTAAAATGACACGAGTTTGAATATTTTATTTATTGCATTATGTAATTCAACTGGGCAATGGTTCCAGTTTTGTATAATTGCATGAGTGCGTGACAAAAAATGCTCAATAGTTTTTTTTCGGTTTTGGGTTGTTCTTATATTTTAAAAATATTGTAAATCGATTCAAATAGTTTTCACTAAAGTACTAACTGCCTTATTCATAAAAAAAAAAAAAATGGTTATTTCAGCTCTTGTGTTCAGGATAACTACACCATGGAATATGAATTTTCCGAACTCAAAATAAAGGCAATTGCTTACTGCTCCATTCCATTTGAGTCCGGAAAATTGTTATTCCATGGTGTAGTTTCCCTGAACACGAGAGCTGAAATAACCATTTTTTGTTTATGAAGAAGGCAGTAAGTATATTAAGTTAACATAAGGCCCCAGAAAGTCCAATATTTTGCTGTAGTTAAACCAGTCCGTGGGTTATAAAATATTTTAATTTTTCTTTTTTGATTATTTAAAACAGTAAAAATAAGAAACCAAGATTTAGTTTACTATTTATACTTTTCCTTAGACACCAGTTATATAGCTATCATTGAAAACCATCATTGAAAAATTTAGTTATTAGGGGCCAGTTATAGCTATCATTGAAATACATCATTGAAAATTTTAATGATGTATTTTAAGACGTTTAGGATACAAAATCTATGATTATTTTGATGCCAATATAAAGCTGACAACTCAATTAATATTTGTCAAAAAAATTTCAATTGAGCCCAACCTTTCATATAAAGTGGCTTTATTTATTTCAAGGATTGCACTACCTTATCAATGATCATCGAAAAAAGAAAAAACATTTCATGAGAACGCTTAGGCCGAAATGAAATTTTGTTTTGGCCAGATATATTAATTAAGTCATAAGCTTTATTTTGACATCAAAATAATCCTAGATTTTGCATCCTAAACGTATTAGGAAATAAACAGAAATGCATTAATGCTGCCGTTGTTGGTTAAGACAAAAAATGCATCAAAATAAAGTAATTAATGACAATCGCATCTTGACACTGAAGAGTGCGAATTTGAATCTGAGAGACATTTTGAGTAATCTTAACCCCGGACAGGGGCCACAAAAAACACGATCTTTGTGGCGTTTTTGGAATAACCTTATATAGCATTTATGTAGGTAGATATATCCTTTTTATTAATTTTAAGTAAGTGGGAAGTTTTGTTGTATCCAATTTAGTTGCATATGCTGGTGTTGTTTTTAATTCTCGTGGTACCTATAACATTTTTGTACATTGTGCATTTTGTTAGTTTTGATTTTTGAACTCGCACCAGATTTTTGTTTCATGAAAGAAAGCCAAAAGACATGTAGTATTGCGTGCTCAAAGCTCATCTTAAGTAATTGCCATTTTTCTAAACAATTTGTCAGAACCACATCCATAATCAATGATTCGGGACATTGGAACCGTTACCATCTTCTTTTTTTTTTGATGCACTTTGATGCACATGCACACTTATCTTTTTGGGTTCATTTCACGTCAAAAATCTGTTGCGAGCTATCGGACTAATAAAAATATTAACACTTGCAAACACCAATTATTCAAAAATCAATACGCGCGAAATTACACAACATAGAATTATTGAAAACGAAATAAAAACATCAACACCAATACAAACAAAACTGGCACAGCAAAAATGAGAATGTGTTTTTAATTAATGAGCAAAATAAAAGAAATATATTCACGAAAAAAGAATCCAGCAAAATGAAACTGACAAATATTTAAATATTTGTTGATAGATTGTCAGTAATTTGTGTCAGAAAATGCTACTGGGTGCTACAAAAGTATAAAAGTATACACTAGAACTTCGTTTCTTTTAACCGAGATCTAAAGTACTTAAAACTCAATAGTGCTCTCAGACCGAGTTCTAAGGAAGTGAAGAAATGATTAAGTTCTAAATGTTTTTAAAACTAAGTTCCAAAGATAAACCGAGAGTTACTGAATCGAGTTTTAAATTAATTTTAGAACTTTATGAAGAAATTGGCCGTTAGAGAGTCAAATCGGTAAATATTTTGATGCCAAAATATAGGCCATGACTTGAATTATTACTCTAGTCAAAAAAAATACTAATTCCGGCCCAATCTTTGAAGTAAAATGGCTTTGAATTTTTCAATGATCATTGGTAAAGTAGTTCAATCAATAAATAAATAAATACAAAATTTGATGGCACAACAGCTCATGAAGAACTAGGGCCTAGTGACTTACAACTCTCAACCATTCCTGTGTGTGTGTCTGCAGGAATGGAGGGGACCTACATTTTATTGCCGAATCCGAACGGCTAACGAGCGGCACTTTTCTGTGACAGGAGATACTCTTGGAGGATTTGTCAATTCCTCGCAAGAGGATTTTAAATAAATAGGTGGCAAGGCTGGGGATCGAACCTTAGATCTCCGGCATGACAGTCCATCGCACTAACCATCACGCCACGGCTACTACTAGTTCAATCATTGAAATAATAAAAGTCATATTAAGTGGATGGTTTGGCCAAAATTAAAATTTTTTTCGACTAGAATAATAATTCAAGTCATGGCCTATATTTTGGCATCAAAATATTCATTTGGCATCAAAATATTCATATTCAATCATTGAAATAATAAAAGTCATATTAAGTGGAAGGTTTGGCCAAAATTAAAATTTTTTTCGACTAGAATAATAATTCAAGTCATGGCCTATATTTTGGCATCAAAATATTCACCGATTTGAAATGCGCCAAAATTAACAATTAAAATTTTCAATGATGGTTTTCAATGATAGCTATAACTGGGCTCTTAGGGGTATAACTCAAAATCTACATCTTATGAAATTGTCTGATTTGGTACTGACTGCCTAAACTTGCTATATTGAAATGGGTTTGTAAGAGAATTTTGTTATGGTAGTTTAAATGGCTCAAACAGTGGAAACTGGAGCCACCTGAGAGCGACTTTAAGTAAATGCCAGCTAAGACCTCTGCCCTTTGTAGCTCTCTCTCTCTCACAACTCAGCATGGTTTGAGCAGGAGGTTGAAAAATTCAGAATTTGTCCTATACGAGCATCATATCATCTAAAGCAGTGTTTCCCAAAGTGTGGTACGCGTACCCCTGGGGGTACGCAAAGAGTTTTTTAGGGGTACGCGTAGCTTTGTCCTTTGTCTTCGTGTAACTAGTAAGCAGTTTAAATTTTTTGATTAGAAAAAAAAAGAAAAAAATACAATTATGGAATCCGTAAAACCTAAACCTCATCCGCAGTAATTCGCAGTGTAGTGCTCTCTTTTCTCTTCATCGATTTGCCGAGTCCCGTGGAAGGAAAAGGGAACAATGTACTGCGAATCACAGCGGATCGACTTTTGCGGATTCCATAATCGACAGGAATATTTCATATGCTTTGTATAATCACAATTATTAGTAAAATCGACTTTTTGCATCCTTTGAAAGCGTCTTGCAGAAAGCGGCGTCATGGAAAAGGTCTTGGATCTCCACATTCGTTATCAGAGGAGAAGCTTCTATCAGTGCGAATGTATTTCTAATTGCTATCACAATTTATATAGAACTTTATTTAATACTCATCTTTTGGTTCAACTGGCATTCAAAAGGCCCCACCCGAGAGGTCTTGGACCCCCATATTCATAACAAGAAAATTCCCTTATTGTGAAGATTAATTTCAGACAGAATTACATTCTGCCATCCATTGCTTAAATGTTCACCTATTTTTAGTAGGCAAACGAGAGAGCAATAAGGCGTAAAACTTAAATTTTGTTCGAGCGTAACTCACAATAGCTTTTGAAATTCCGGGCGAACAGAAAATTTTAAGTTGAAATTTTGTTCGGGTGAAACTCACAATAACTGCCTGAACAGAATAAAATGCTGAAACTGGAGCCGCGGAACTGCAAGATCTGTCAAAAAGTGACGTTATTTTTTTTTACGTGCCCACAATGCAGCTGTACACCTTTGAAAAGTATTTTGAAGAAAAACAAAACAATATTCTTGTACACAAGAAGTCAGAATACATATTTTTTGTTTCCAATAATTTTCCTTTGAATCAATAATTTTTTGCGCGACACAAATAACCACAATTTTTCTTTCGTCTTCTATACCTTAAAATACTAACTTTTGAACTACGAAAGTAAAGAATAAATATAGCTATTTCTATAACGGGGGTACCCAGGGCTACGAAAATCTTAGAAGGGGTACATCAATGTCAAAAGTTTGAGAAACACTGATCTAAAGACTCATACACATACACACCCGTCACCAGTGGCGTAGCTAGCCCTTTGGGGGCCCTGTATCAAGAAAATTTTTGGGGGCCCCTCTCTAGCCTGACTTTTTTTTTAATTAACTAAAACACTTGCGTCAACATATAAGATAAGTTTAATTTAACATTATATTTTATTGAACTTAAAAAAAATTGTCTTTGGACTAAAACTCCTCAAATTAACACTTTTCTTGACTTTTTTTGCAAATTTATTGATTAAATCTTCCATAGCTGAACAAGATTTCAATTTTTCAAGTTTTTCGGCTCCTATATGGAATTGATAAATCCTTTAACATACCCGTTCCTGTCCCATAGAAGCTGGAAAAGCTTCTTTCAGCGGTTGCTGTTTGTTGTAACCGAAAGCGTAAAAAAAAGAAATCGTGTAGTGATAACTTCGAGAAAACTAGAAGCAAAACTATTCAATTCAATCACCAATAATTTAGCAAGTTCTTTTATGGAAGAATTTTTTGAATTTTTTGTTTCTTTGGAAGTTCCAAAATTCATCAGATGCGCATTTACTGCGCAAACTGCGCATCCAAAAATTTTTTAGCTGCTTCGATTTAATTTTTTTTTTGCATTCCGAAACGTCAGACTTATGCAATGTAATATTTCTACAAAGCTTCAAGTTTGCGTTGCTGATGCGTATGAAAAATGAAGGCATTACTTCCGCATCAAAACATTATCTACATTTTGGAACTCAGCCTCTTATTCTACGAAACTTATATGCATATTTATCTTCCGTATAACTTATCACCTGATTTACACCAACAACATAGAATTATCTGTACCTTTTCCTATATTTGATTGAAATATTTTGTTCTCTTAAAAAAGTAATCCCGCTTTGTGCGGGTGCAATTCAGTCAGATAATCCCGGTATCAGAAGCCTCTTTAAGGTTTTATTTAAACAAGCAGCTTTAACAAAAGTGTGGGTAGCCTTTTTTTTAAATTACGGACAATGAGTTCCACCCTTAAAACTAAACTCTTGTTCTGAAATTATTTGAAAGCATTCTTTAATCCTCGATATGTAGGAATGGAAAAATTTATTTATTACTTTTTGTTGAAGAACGGAACAGTTTTCAGGTCCTGACGGTGTGGCGTGTGGGTGCTCATTTCCATCAAATAAACCATCACATTTTCTTTAAAGAGGGTTGAACGATTATTTGCATCACCTGAGTTATTATATTGGCACGTGACTTGTTCGTTCTCTAAACTATATTTATGTGACATTTTAATTGCAGGTGAGTTGATGCGTTTGTCCAGATCATAGGTAAAGAATATCAGCATAAATAGTGTCAAGCGCCAACGGAGGTAAATAGTCATTATCATTACATTACAATGTGATTCATTATGGTCATGAATAGGCACATGCACAAAAGGATGCGCTTATACTTGTGGCGTGCAGCGGCGGTGGTGGTGTGACTTTTTTTTCCATTCACGTCATATTAAGGTATACCTAGATACAATTATATTGTGTGTGAAATTCGTACCTAATCGTGGGAGTAGGTCGAGTTATAATGATGATGATGACCCTTTGAAAATATGTTATGTTAAAGACCAAGAGGGTGAACTGTTTCTCATCACTTTTATTGTTCAATTATAATAGGAGCAGGAGTTTTTGAAAATGTTAAAGTAAGTCACTGCAGACAAAAGAACTCGTGGCAGCTATAGAAATAAATATTCATGTACACATTTAGTTCTTAATCGTTTGGCCCAACCTTTTTAATTGTTATAGCGATCAATTTACCTACAACTTTTTTGTTTTTATTAAAAAGTTTGCATTATTGCCTATATCCAAGAACAATTTATCAAAACACTGAATATTTATAAATTTTGTCTAAACCTCGACAAAAGGGCATTTTGTTATTTTATCGAATAAAGCATAATGTCCAACTATTTAGAAAAATTAAACTGGAAGCAATAAAGCTGACTGTGTGTAGCACGAGAAATTGTACTTGGTATTTTGGGGACAACGAACTTTTTTAACATTTATATACGGTCACCTTGATTGCAAGTATCATTATCAACCGTATCAAAAGACGTGAAAGGTGTATGATAGGAGTTTGTTGCTTAAACCAATGCATGTATAATTAATAAAAAATGTTGGTACCAATTCATGATTGTTTCCCCGGAATCAGCTCTTTAGCTAAATCGCAAACAAGAAAGGGATAACAAAAGAAATTTTGTATGATATATTAATTGATTTAATTCTGTTTGCGTACAATTCATGAGACCTTCCTTTAAAAAAGCATAAACATAAAGCATCATAAGCATAAACTTAAATTCACCGAAGGGGTGAAGGGTTCTTTGGGCTTATACGTTTCCATCAATCAATCCCTCAAGAAAAAAGAAGTTAGGTAATGTTTAATAGGCAATAAACAGAGAAAACACTCTCTTAAGTTCCCTTTAGAGGGTGGTTGTTAAGCTGGTTCAACCAACAATACCTAGCCGCTGGCTGGAAGGTTAGTATGAGTACTTACCAGTTGGCTGAACCGAAATGAACAAACAAATCAGCATGAAACACTGAACCACCGCCGAAACACTTCGAACTTATCTGGGAAAGGTAAAGATGGAAGGAAAGTAATTACTTTGCATAAGCAAACGGCACATGCATGTTTTTTCAAGTGGCCGGTGGTGTGCCGCAGAGATATTATCTTAAGTGGAGCGACAAAAATTTCTCTCAAATACATATCTATTGTATTGAGGCATTATTATAAATCATATAAAATGTTTTTTAAACAGTATAGCTATTAAGATGACAATAAAAAAAAATATTTATTTGTTAATGTAGGTACATACAAAGAAAAGTTTTATTTTTTTTTATAAAAAGCTTACATTGCAATTTTGAGTAAAAAAGAAAAACCATCTATTGGAAAAATACCAGATTCTAAGTACTACAATATTTGGAACTTATACCGCATGCCTACATATTCACATATACATACCTTCATATTCACATATACATATTAAACATCTAGTAATGATACTTACCTATAAATATGTAAAACATCGCCTTATAGGGAAACTGAACCCAGAATTTCTCAAGGTATCTATAGTCAAATTTCGATCAAATTTCAATCAAATACAATTTTTAAATGAGATCTTTATCTAGGTAACTAAAGACTAATATCATAATAAATAGGTAGTGCATCTAATCATGTTCCGTGGTCTATTCGATTGAGTTATAATAAACCACCCTTTGCACTTGCTATCACTCGCTACTTGCATCATAAACAACTCATAGTTTTTCGTGTGGACTGACTCTGCGGTAAGTCTAATTTCAACAAATTAACGTCAACCTGCTGCTCGTGTTCTTTAGAAATCCCTTGAGTCCTTTGCCTTTTGTATTTTGCAGTGCAATTCTCAACAAACCGTGCATGAGATAAACTTTGATTGTGTTCCGTTCACTCTGGCAAGTGTTTGCCCTGGGCGGCTGGCACACAACTTTCTGTTGAGGGTGCTTTGATTGAGAGATGATGAAAAGGGTGGTGAGGTTTTTTAATATCGTCAAGGACCTGCGTAATGTCGGAGATGAAATAATAAAATTGCTTGTTTCCCAACAAATATATATGCCGAATAATAGTCGCCTAAACATCCTAAGGGCTAAATCTTCTTTTGATTTCAATAAAAATGGATAAAACACAATTTTGGGGTGAAGCAGGAGTACGAATGAGTGGAATTTTTCATGGTGGCGCAATCTCACGCTGTTCAGTAAGGCATAATATGAGAATAATAGAACTTAAGACCGATTCGCTGTGCTTAAAAAATGAAGTAGTCTTTATAACATTTCTCAAGATCTCACAAGATCAAGAACTTGGGTTTTGGGTATTAGATTATAAACATTAACTATACCTAGTATATGTAGGTAAAGGAATATGTACTTATAGGAAGAAGTTGCGCTAAAAGTATAACCATCAAGGAAAACCAGCCAGAACAATTTTAAAACAAATTGTATGCAAAACATAGCTATGGAACTGTAAAAGTTCATCCGAAAAATTATATACATATATGTACTTTAATAGGATGTTTTATTGTATTATCTAGCATGAACATGCGCGTAGTTAGAGGGGGCAGGGGGGGCAATGACCCCCCCCCCCCACCCCTCTAGAAAAATTCTTGCCACTCTGGAAATATCGACAAAACTTAACTTGTGTACTTGTTCGCAGTAACACCTGAGAGAATTTTTCCTTGATAAAAAAGTATCCACTTATTCGAAGGTTTTTTAATAATACAAATTCTATATACTACTTAAATAAATCAACCAAGTAGAAGACTTAGCACTATTTAATTGGACTTGTTGAATTATTGATTCAAAATAGCTTTTAACAGCCTTTAGTCTACTTTTGACAAACAAATATCAAACACACATCAAACTAATTGTCCACCTTAGAAAAATCTAAAATTCTTAATATTTATTTATTTGCTTACGCAAACTACCAATTTTACTTCGAAGTTACAAATGTCAGTTCATTTAAATAAAAAAAGATTAAATTAGACTAAAATTGGTAATTTCGGGAATTAAACGAACATCGGACATTAAATTTATCTTTTCGCCCTGACATCTAGGAGAAGTTCATGAAGAGTGACAAACAGTAACCAAATACTATATACAGTACGCTCGTAGAGTATCTAGTTTGGGATAAGTTTGCGCACTTTTGACTTTGAAACCGGATTCAAAGTTTAATTGAAGAAATTTTTATTGGATTGTAAAGATATCTACATGATTTGCTTACTTATATGTATAAACAATTAAAAAATAATCAATATCGACAAATTTATTGGGTGAGTGTAAGCAGTCTATGGCTTAAGGCAGCACAGGGTTTTAGATCAACGTTAAATTAAATTAAATTAAGTTTAAAGCCCAGTTTTTATATTTAACTATTTTACAATGCATAAATAAATATTATTTCGAATTATCCAAAAAAAAAATATTTCAAAGAAACCTAACTACTTTAATAAATGGAACTTTAACACGTCAAACATTTCAGTTAAATTTAGCAATTTAACTATAAAATTCAAATTTTCTGTCAATGTATGAATTTTCATACAAGTTCGCATGGGGATTTTTCTTTAAAATTGAAATTAAGTTGAAATATATGAAGTTTCATACGATTTCCATGAGCAGACTTGCCCTCAAAATGATTGCGCACATTAACCCTAATCGAAGATTTTTTCTATTTTTGCTAAAATTTAAACAAATTAATGTATTATAAAAAGAATACAATTTTTATTGAATTACGTTTGCATCAAATTTAAACTAAAATTGTATATTTAAGGAAATTAGTGGAATATTTCTTAAAATATACAACACGGTTTGAAAATTACGAAAAATTATAAGAAAAGTAAAGTTTTTTTAATTGTCTCTCATCAGCACATTAAATAAAATTTCTGCTTGACTTTGAACTTAAGCCCTCTCCCCTTTTTGTTTTGCTTTTTTATGCAATAAATATTTTTTTGTGTTTTTTTTAAAGATCTATAGAGAAATAGATCTAAAATACAGTCATGATTTCGAACTTTTGGTCCGCTGGCTGGTTGCCCCCCCCTAGGAAAAATGTCTAACTACGCCAATGAGCATGAATTGGATTTGAATCCTCTGAATACTAAATAACAACTATTTACCGTTAGTTAGATTTTTTCAGACTATAGGAAGCCGAATTAGATACCTAATAATATTGTAGAAAACCTACTTTTATATTTAAGCGCTATTTTCCTATACTAATAAATTATATATTTTTTTAAAATGTGTATGACGTAGATATGACATGTTAAGAAAACCAAGCGCCACCGAAAAGTCTACACTACAAAATTAATTTATATTAAGTTTCCCACAAAAAGTCATTCATAATTTCGCTAGTAGCAATACTAAGTGCGATTTAAATTAGTCATTTATCAATTATCATAAGTTTATTGTTTATTATTCAATTTACCTAGAAATCAGACAAAGTATGATCATTGATGTGATGGAAGAGAGGGTAGACGGTACAGGGTTACAAAACTTGGTGACTTTTCTTTTGTGTGACGAATTCAATGGCACTAAAAACAGAAATAATTTTCTAATTATTTTAAATTCCGATCAAAATACAGTAGTACCTCGATATTGTGAACCTATTAAAACAAGGCTTTTTCAGATTTTAGTGGGGTTCACATTACTGGAACTTTTTTTCAGTGCTTAGAAACTGATTGAAATAACAAAATGTACCTACCTACATAATGGCAGGAGATACTCTATTGCCCGCAACTGCATTCAAAACCTTGAAACATGTCTAGACAAATAAAAGTCTTTAATGTCGCACGCAAAACTAACAAAAGAAAAAAAATATAAAGAAATTCACATTTTAGAATCCGAAAATTTTGAAAGTTCACATTATAGAGATGACAATGTTAATTTTTTGTCGGTTCACATTTTAGAGAAATTCACGTTATCGGTAGTTCTCATCTCGAGAGACTATTGTACTCAGCCAATGTAAATTGAATATAATTTTTTCTAATACAAATAATCTGCATTTCAATCCTGGAAAGTCAAAAAAACAAGCTTGATCATAGTTATTTACGTTGCTTAGAATAATTTTTGTATGACATTTTGTTGAGTATACTCAGAGTTTTGGTCACGTATGTATAAGCTTCCATTATTGTTTTCCCATTTTTTGCATGGAAAGAGTAGATACTTAAATATGGGCCATGCATAAATTGTCGAATATAGTCTCTACAAAATACATACCACCACGACTCCGTTTCTTATTTCAATCAGCAGTTGACCTCAATTTGCTTAAAGCAGTAATATATCAAAGATTTTTGTAAATCATTGACAAAATATTTCTTATAAAAGATTCCCACGAAAATACATTGCAATATTCACATACATCTATCTATATATTCATGCATATATGTATACTTTGATATTTAATATTTTAGTTGGAAATTGATATCATATTCGATTTTACTTTAATTCAGTCATTGATGGATTAAAAGGGCGACATCGACTTATGGACAACTCATCCATCACATCCACTTAACTGTTTAAATATTTGCCAAAGAATAACTCTAGAATTTCTTGAATTTCCTTTCTGCAATGTTAAAATATAAGTCAGTAATCGCAATGCTTAATGGAGTTTTAGATCCCCACTTGCGTTATGGAATTGCCAATGGACGAACATTGTTTTACTCACATTGAAAGACTAATTGAACATGTGAATGGTTTCTTATATTAAGCTTAAACTATTCCACCCTTAAAATGTTTTCGTTACTCATTGATGTTCTTCAAAATGTTTAAAACGAAACTCAAATCTCTCTATCGACTCTTACAGGATAATTCCTTTGAATAATCTTAGACAGAGTCAATAATGTTATTTTGTGCTTGTTTCTGTCAAATAAGCGGGGACCTCCCACGTTGATTTAAACTAAATAAACAAATAAACATCGGTGCATCATCAATAAGAGCATGAGTGGAAAAGGACTCATCCTTTTTTCAAAACTATACTTGCTAAAAGGTTACCGAAATGAAAACAACATTGACCGGTTGTAATAAGAGTTCGAGTCAAAAATTCAAACTGAGTATAGTTTGAAAAAAGGTGAGAAATTGAGGATTCCTATGTAAATAAAATCTTAGGTCCATAAAATATCGTGTGTTTTAAATTAAATATTATAGGTACATGCATTCTGAGTTGGTTGTTATTTTTTCCTTTAACCAAAAAATTAAATAAAAAGATGAAATTGAATTGAATTGAATGAAGATTTAAATCTAGTTTCAGAAAACTTTAATTAAAATATTGATATAAGCTTTTAATTCGAAAAGAATTAACAAAAAAATAATAATTCTAACTTTTAATAAAAATCAGAACACTGGAAGTCAAAAATTACGGTGATAGCTTCACGCATTTTTACAATAGATGATGAAAAGTGAACTTTGAGAGATACAACTCACTACAAGTAACATTTCATTTTTCATATATGTACCTACATATAAACATATGTATGTATGTAGGTACTATTATCTGAAAACTTGAAATTATTCAAAATACAGGCCTGCAATGTTTGTTTGTGCATTTTATCTTAGATTTTTAATTTGTTTGGAAATGTAAGACTAATGAAAATGTGAGAGAAAGTGAAACAACTGAAATGAAAAGTTAGATTCGCTGACTGTCTAACACGGAGAACATCAAATGGATTACGATTATCCAAGGACTTTTACTTTAGCCGATACTAATAATGAAACAGATAAATCGCATCAATCTTTTAAGAGCAAGTAATCCAACGAAAAAATGTTTGCAAAAGACGTGACCTATTTTTGTATATCACAATCATAATGCAAACATAAAATCAAGATAATTTCAGTTTTTTTGGCATACCATTACATAAGTATAGGTCTATTAAATTTCAACTCATCGCAGAAGATCTTTGATAAAAGCTTTTTTACTTAACGTGGCGCACTAAATTCTGCGTTCATTTTGCGCTGCTTACGATGTGAAAGTAGTGTGGTATTTTCGATGATAAATGAGAAAAAAAGAACTTTTATCTTTTTGGGTATAGTTCACGTTAATTTTTCCCACAAAATTCATGTAAATTGAACTGAAGTTAACAAAAATTGCGTTAAAAGCATTTTTGAAACAAATAATTTTTGAATATATTTGGCCAGTTCAAGTTTCTGAAGATCTCTGAGATCTCAGAGACTTCAACAATCTCAGAAATCTGAACGTAATTCCTCAATGAGATGCCTCACTCTTCCTGTCAAAAGACTGAGGCTAATACTGCGTTTCCATTTTTCAATTTCGTTGAAAATTTCCAGATTCAATTCAAAATCATCTCATTTCCCATACAAATTCAAATTTCCAAATGAGGTAATTTCAACCAAATTTTTACGAAATTCGGTAGGAAATTATGTTAAACTTTTTTAAACACAACCAAGTGGATTCAATTTAAATTGGAACCTGTTTAAAATGATAGAATTCAATGTAAAAAACAACAAAAACAAACGATTGACAGTCTAAATTGTCTAACAAAATTAGAAAATTTGAAATGTAAACACTTTTTTGTAATTTGCCAAATTACGTCATTTCAGCTGTAATAACGTATAGTATATATTTTATGGATTCGCTTTCTCAATCATTTTTTGTCGCTGTTGATAAATTAATAAAAACAAGACGGAAATTGGTTTTGACTTCTCGCGGAAAATTTTTGTTCAGGGGCCAAATCATCGCATAAGTGAGCTCTTTAGTTCACTGAATTATTTCAATTAGCACTACTGTTTACAATGTATTTTAAATGGAGCAGTAATGCCAATGTAAAATATATCAGTAACGTATCGTGGCGTAATGGTAAGTGCGTTGGAATGTCATGCCAGAGGTCTGGGTTCAATATCAGCCGCTTCCACCTTATGTTTTTTCCGGGCTACTGCATCTTGCGAGGAAGTGACAAATCCTCCAAGAGTATCTCCTGTCACAGAAAAGTGCCGCCCACCTTAGCCGTTCGGATTCGGCAATTAACTGGTCCCCTCCATTCCTGCAGACTCGCACACGGGAATGTTTGAGAGTTGTAAGTTACTAGGCCCTGGTTCTCCATGAGCCGTTGTGCTACCAAATTTATTTATTTATAACGTACAGCCCACTCATTGATACGGAAATTTGGCCCTAGGTTTCTCCTCCTGCTCAGAGAAGCTGATGGAGCTTACTCACTGAGATCTCAGAAATGTGAGCTGGCTATAATTGATTTTTAGAATAAACTGGATGTAGACTGAGTTTTAATCTATTTTTGTTGGACTATATATCTATATATATATAGAAGACCGACATTTCTGTCGATAGTGTCGATGATACCTTATTAAACTATATTCACCTTTTGAGATTATTGATATCATTAAAGAAAATTTATTTGTTTCCCAATCCTTCCCCATCAATTTAAACATAATTAAAAAAAAAAAAAAAATTATTATTGGATCCCCTTAACGAACCACGACTTCTGCGCATATTCGTGTGTTACGTGTTAATGTAGTTTGAAATGAGTTTTGGGTGCAATGTCAACTACTTTTTAATAACTTAAATGCACCTAAGTATACCTACCAAAAATAAAATTGAAACAACAGCAAAAGGCCTTTTCCGTTAATCATTTCATTTTACATAATGTTAAGTTAAAGTTATGGAAGCCATTTTTTGTGCAGAGTTATTTTCATCCACTGAGTAGGTATATTAAAAGCAGCAGATGCGGGTTTGAAAATGAAAAAAAATGAAACTTGATACTTTTCCTGAAGATGATGGAGGAAAAGCCAATCAGAATTTAGGTAGGTACATAAATATTTAACAGAGAATTCTTTCCCACTTCACCAACCTAAACAAAATGAAACTTGATAACCATCACCATTACTATTAAGGTATGTAAGTACATATGTACATACATACATACTTCCTAAAAGCGAAATGTTGTACCTACTTTGATCTTCGAAAGCAATGAAAAATGTGTATTTATCATTATAAAAGAATAAACTAAAGTTATTCTGTAGCACACTTAGCGGCCAGAGGCGAATGATCATTACAAAATTAAATGAGCTTTTTAAAGATTGTGTGCGGTGTTAATATTGAAAATAAAGCAAAATTAAAAAAAAGTGAATGAAATTTAAGAAAATATAAAAAAAAACAAAAATAATACTTTTTGTTTAATACGAAATAATGTTCATATAAATGAAAGTATACATAATATATAAATTAACTGAAGTAAGTAATAATTTGACTGCCGAATTATCCAGAAGCCATGTTTTTACTTTTTTAAGGAACAATAAGGCCGCAAGATTCTCAATATTCTTTTTTTTTCTTTGTGGTATTTTGCTCAAGATCACTTCTAGAAATGAGTTTTATTACAAAATAGAATCTGAACAATACCAAAGCTATTTACTCTTAAACTGTACGAATTTGAGCTTCTATCCTGAAGGTTGTATTGTTCCCCGTAAAAGAAAAAAAAGAAAGTAGTCAGGGGCATTTAGACTTTTGCTGGGAAATAATTCCGAGACGCATTTTGAATTCAATATTCGAAAGTGTATTAGTACACCAGTCGAAAACCGTTTTCTTTACAACTGTAGCCGGTGTCGTTTGGCCGCCATCTTGTTTTTAACGGTTATTTTTATTTTCGCATGTAACTTCCGTATTTTTGGTTCTAGTTAAAAATTTTGTACCACAAACTTATCGAGAATTTAATTTTCTACAAAATATATTATGGAACTTTTATTAAATTGAATTGAATTTTATTGAATCTTGAACTATGTGACACAGCTCAGTTGGTATGTCTTACAAATCTAACAAATCGTTCTTTAATATAGTATTTTGTTTAAGTCCGTAAGACATACCAATTGAGCTGTGTCACATAATTGTAAAAATCAGAAAAATTACCTTTAAAGCGTGGCAACCCTATGCCTTGACCATTTTAGACTAGGCAACCCTTGCGCAAAATGTTTGTTAAGACACTACCTACACAACTTTGTACTTCTTATCTGAAACCTCGATGAGGGAAGGTCGTTCTATGGCGGTATCTTAGGCTACTACTCGAGTTACCTGCTTAAAAACAAAAACTTAAAAAATGAGGGATGGATTTCTCCAACTTATATACGCTGCAGAGCGAGAACCGTAACTGATATAAGAAAATTGTAAAAAGAAATTTATAGATAATTAAAGGATCTACAACTTTTATTATGAAATTTTTTTCTTTTTAGTGAGAAATTTTTTTTTTTGATGAAATTAAACAAAATTACCCCCAGATTTTTTAATAAAATGCACTGTAACTTTTGAATTAAAGAAATTAT